>CM017577.2:4748853-4803416 GCA_007844105.2 Rhamnella rubrinervis
GTTTGAGCCCTTGCGAGACGCAATTGCTGCCGATCAGAAGATGTGCAGTGAAAAAAAGTATAAACCATCTTATGCTCCATATATTGATCACTTAGAGCCAGATATGATGGCTGTTATTACAATGCATAAGCTGGTAGGGTTGATGATGACAAATACTGGAGGAATTGGTAGTGTCAGAGTTGTTCAAGCCGCTAACCAGATAGGTGAAGCCATAGAACATGAGGTAAGCTTATAATTTTCAATTTTGTTGTTCGCTTCTGCTTTTGATTTCAATGCCAGACCAACGGGGTGTTCTATTTATAGCCTAAGCAGAAAAAGGAAAAAGAAAGTGTTTCTTTTTTTCTACCCTTCTCTGATAAGAAAATAGATCATTTTCTCCAAAACTCCTCCTTGACTAATTGGAGATTTTTGTTAAAAGAAAATGCACGTTTTTCCAACATTTCTTCTACAAGTCTCATACGTTTACAAGTGTTTCTTTTAACTCATATAATAAGTGATAGCCTTCAGGATCTACATTTTAGCGCTCAGTCAGACAGACGGCTAAATTTTGTTGCTGTCACTTTTTAGTTTACTCTTCATCCATAAATGTTTGCGTATATGAGAATTATACATAAGGATCTCTTGCATGGACCAGATTAGGATACAAAGATTTTTGGAGAAGACAAAGAAGAACAACATAAATGGTAAGAAACCTGGAGGTGAGTATGGCCCTGTTACAGATGAACAAGAGAAATTGATCAACGATCAAGAGAAACTAAGAAAGAAGGTTACTCAATTAATAAAAAAACAGAAGGTGAAGCAAGTAAGGGGTATAGTAAAGGAACAGGATGACTCAAAGCCTTGGAGTCAGGAAGCCCATGTTAAGGTATGTGATATTTAGAGTTTTAAACATCAAGTTCATCTTCTTACAATTGCTTTACATTGGTTCTTTTACTATCCAGGTTGGATGTCGATTGATGGACTTGTTGATAAATACAGCGTTTATACAACCTCCAGTTGATCAATTAGGAGACGGTCCACCAGATATACGCCCTGCATTTGTGCACGATCTTAAAAATGTTAAAACTAATGAAACACTGTGAGAAAAATTGCATCTTTGCTCTCTCTCTCTCTCTCTCTCTCTCCTCCCCAATTATATACATGCTTATGATTTTCTTTCAATAGGAAGAGCGCCAGGAGATATGGTGTTATTCAATGTGATCCACTAGTTCGCAGAGGCCTGGAGAAAACAGTAAGTAGAAGGGTCTTTTGCTGGAGGGCTCATTGAGTGATTATCAGTTCGTTAATTCTGTTCAGTTGTTGTTGTTGTTATCATTTAGTTTTTATTTTTGTCTTTTAGCTATTTCTGAATATAATGTTTACTTTTCTTTAAAACAAATATGTTCTTTGAGGAATAACAATTAATACTAGTTTCTGCTTGTCCATATAGGCTAGGCACATGGTCATTCCTTATATGCCTATGCTGGTGCCTCCTCTTAAATGGATAGGGTATGGTGTTCAGGCTTCAACTATTTCATTTCAAAACCTTTTAATCAAATTTTACTCTAACTGCTTGGTTTAAGAGTACATTTTTTCTTAGGGAATACAAGATACTGGATCTGGATCTTATACTTGGTTCTGGTTTTAAAGACATTTTGCATTGTTTTGACAGCTATGATAAAGGAGCATATTTGTTTTTACCATCCTATGTTATGCGAACACATGGAGCAAGGCAGCAACGTGAAACGGTTAAAAGGACTCCTAGGAAGCAGTTAGAGCCTATTTTTGAGGTTTGAAAGCCCTGGATGGGATCTGTTACTGGAAATCCTGCTTTACCTTCCCCTGCAGACTGTCTTTGAAAGTTGATATGGCTTCTTGCCACTTTCAGATTTTGCAGTTTGTAAGGTCTCTTTCTTGGGCTTATGGTTGTTGCACTAATACTATGGTTCTGTATATTAGGCCCTGGATACACTTGGAAACACCAAATGGAGGGTAAACAAAAGAGTACTTAGCGTGATAGACAGGATATGGGCTAGTGGAGGCTGTCTTGCTGATTTGGTAGACCGTCAAGATGTGGGTTACTTTTTACTTTGATTTTTTAACCTTTTCATTGGTTTATACTTTAAATTTAGTGGTTCTTCTAAATGAAAGAAACTCATCATATTCAACCAAAAAATTTTCCGCTAGGCTATCAATTAAAACAAGTTTCCAATTCAATTCTGTCGTTGTGGTTTCCATATATCAATTGCCTTCACTGTTTTTGTTCCCTTTTGTTTTAATAGGTTCCTCTGCCAGAAGAACCTGACACAGAAGATGAAGCAGAAATTCGCAAATGGAAGTGGTCACTTAAAGCTGCAAAAAAGGAGAATAGTGAGAGGCATTCACAGCGTTGCGATATTGAACTTAAACTTGCTGTAAGGAGCTCCCTTTTTTAGTTGAATGTACTCATAGTTGTTGATTACTCTACTTAGAATGTAAATTATTTACTTCTGTCGGGTATCAGGTTGCTCGAAAGATGAAGGATGAGGAAGGCTTCTATTACCCACACAACCTTGATTTCCGAGGCCGTGCTTATCCCATGCACCCATATTTAAACCATCTTGGTTCTGATCTGTGCCGAGGTATTCTTGAGTTTGCAGATGGACGCCCCCTAGGGCAGTCTGGGTTACGCTGGTTGAAAATACATTTGGCCAATTTGTATGCTGGTGGTGTGGACAAATTATCCTATGATGGTCGAATAGAATTTACTGAGAAGAATCTGGATGATATATTTGATTCAGCAGATAGGCCACTGGAAGGAAGGCGCTGGTGGTTGGGTGCAGAAGATCCTTTTCAGTGCTTGGCAGCATGTATTAATCTCTCAGAAGCATTAAGAAGCCCCTCTCCAGAGACTACCATTTCGCATATGCCTGTCCACCAGGTACTATATTCTCGTCATAGGCGGATCGAATATGAAAAGGTCTACGCTGGGTAATAATTTTCTCATATGCAACACTAGAGCGTTTACTTGATTTACCCAAGAAAATAATTAATTCCAATTCCATGGAAGAAAAGATACGTACTCTAAGAAAGAGGTTAGCATAAGGTTGAACTTTGAAGTAGGGCTGAATAAGCTCTCAGGAATTGAGGTGAAGGGATTTTGGTATGCATAAGTATATACATGCATCTAAAAGTCAGTTTGTTGTTTCTCTGGTTTTTGCATCTGTGCTTGCTCTTGCATGTAGTTTTGTTACTGAAATTTTATCTTCCTTTGACAAAAGGAAGGTGTTCTTTTCTGTAATATTGTCTTATCAATCTGGTGGCTAGTTATCTGACATAGTAATTATGAGTATCTTTGGAAATATTAGCAGGTGATCTACTTGTAGGGCATGTTGTTTAATTGTTAGAGGTGCCAGAAATGTTTTTGTCTCAGCTTGTATATAAGCAGTTTTTTCAACAGTCATCCCTTTTCCAATGCTTTAGATTCTACAACACACTGTCGTTTTTGTATCTCTGATGTCTAATAATTTTGTTATACCATTGAGGAAGACCTAGAAATTTAAAATGTTAAGTATATGCTTTAACATTCATTAGCATATGGCTGTATCTCTTCTATAACTTTCAGAGTAATGGCAACTGTGTTGGAATGTGCAAATTGTGTATTTATTACAAAATGACGCTTTCTGCTCACAAGTAATAGAATATGGATTTATGACTGTTACTAGTGTGAGGAAATCTTGATTTCTTATAGTCTCACTGCCACATCATTTCTTTTTCTGTTAAAGAAGTTGAGAGATCATTAACAAAACTCATGCTTTAATGTGTCAGACATATATTAGCCTTGACACAGGTATTCCATCACCCAATAATTAATTCTTTCTTTTCTTGTTCACTTGCTAGGATGGTTCCTGTAATGGATTACAACATTATGCAGCCCTTGGAAGGGACAAGGTAATCAGACTCTTTTTTTTGTATTAAAGAAAATGCAATATTCATGTCGTAGAGTGAGGCAGATTGTCTTGGAATTTGGGAATATTGAAGCCTACTTTCAGAATATATATACCTATACATACACACATATATATATATATATATATATATAGAGAGAGAGAGAGAGAGAGAGAGATAGGTAGATACAAATGTGCGCACACACACACACACACACACATATGTATATATATATATATATATATATATTGATATTTTTCCCTTGTTTTGAAAGATATTTTAATCAACAAATTTGAAGGATTGAAACTTGCAAATTCAGTGGTGATAAAATTATTGCAATTCCAACAACTTTAACATATAGTCCTATGGTTGATCAAAGTATCTCCTGGTAAATACTGAAACACATTTTTTTAGGAAGTTTTATGCAGTCTTCTTTAAATCTGTATTATAATTTCTTGAAAGTGCTTTGAAATATGCTTGTGAATTTTGTATCTCTCTCACGCTCTCTCTCATGTAATAGCATCTCAAGAATACAAATTTCAGTATGTTCATCTGGATATAGATAATGCTTCTGAAGCTTTTCAAGTTTGGTGATCTATTTTGTTTTAAAAATTATAATATAATAATAAGTTTCTTTTAGCTTAATTTTAGAGTTCTAGTAAAAGCATTTAAACATGCTTGTGTAAACTTCGCCATTTGATCAAATTGTTACCATCTTTTTTTTTTTTTTCCTTCTCTCTTTCTCAGTTGGGAGCAGCTGCAGTAAATCTTGTAGCAGGAGAGAAACCTGCAGATGTTTACTCTGGAATTGCTGCCAGGTTACTGCTATTCTCTCTCTCTCTCTCAAAGGCAAATAGAAACTGCCGACAAGCAAATTTTTTAAGTTGCCATTAATCCCAAAAGCTTAAGTTGTTAAGAATTGGTCCCAGTTATGTATGTCAAGCTTATGAAAATCAATATTCGCCATATATGTGATTAGAATCCTTTGCAAAGATAAGATCGGGGTTTTTGGTAATCATTTTGGCAGCATTGGGTTACTTAAACCTGTAAAGGTTTTAGTAGGAGTCTGGCTTATGCAATTCTCCAGGAATTTACCTTGGAAAATAAGATTTATTGAAAGCAAATGCAAAATTCCCAATGTGTGAGGTAAATGGTTTTAATCTAGTTCTAGGCATCCAATGTATGGTCAACAAACATTTTGGCAATCATGTTGGCAATGATAAGATCGGGCTTTTTGGTAATCATTTTGGCAGCATTGGGTTACTTAAACCTTTACAGGTTTAATAGGAGTCTGGCTTATTCAATTATCCAGGAATTTACCTTGGAGAATAAGATTTATTGAAAAGAAATGCAAAATTCCCAATGTGCGAGCGAAATGGGTTGTAATCTAGTTCTAGGCATCCAGTTTATGGCCAACAAACAATTTCATTAGGAAGGATTTAGGTGTTGAGGGAGGAACAACATAACCTGATAACTACAGCTCATCTAAGGTGAACCTCCTTGAAAAAACAACATATATGATTGACATCTGATTGTGAAGATTAATAAAATTGTACAAAGAATATGTTTTGCAATTATATTTATGTTTACAATGAGATTCTTGTTACTTTGCAGAGTTCTTGATATCATGCGCACAGATGCAGAGAAAGATCCTGCAACCAATCCTCATGCCAAACATGCTAGGCTTTTAATCAATCAGGTATTTGTAACCCTCATTGTTGTCATATTGGATTGGTTTCAAGTCTTTCTTGGTATTATTAAACTAAAAGTAGTATGAATTTTCATTTTATGTTGAATTCTCCTTCCTTTGATTGCTTAGCGTGGTTAGGTCACATAAAATCACATGGTTTGCAATGCCATGAAAAGAATTTCCTTTTCTTGTGTAACCGCAATGTTGTATTCTTTTTTAATATTGGCTTGCATGTTTGTCAATCTAGGTGGATCGTAAGTTGGTAAAGCAGACAGTAATGACGTCTGTATATGGTGTGACTTATATTGGTGCACGTGATCAAATCAAGAGGAGATTAAAGGAACGTGGTACTATTGCAGATGATGAAGAAATGTTTGCTGCAGCTTGCTATGCAGCAAGAGTAAGTACCTAAGACTATAATGTTTATGCACTATATGGGTGGATACTTTCATATCTCTCCTGTTATGAAGTTTTTACTAATTATTTCACTGTATAAGCAGACTACCTTGACCGCCCTCGGAGAGATGTTTGAAGCTGCAAGAAGTATTATGAGCTGGCTTGGTGACTGTGCAAAGGTGTGTAACATTCGGGTTGTAATCTATTTGCATATTTGCATTGCATGAAAACATGCAGATATAATAATATTATGGTTGCTGAGTGGGTGATGTAACATATGCATATAATGATATAACTAAGGCTGGTTGATTGTTATTTATTTCATCTTGTTAAGAGTAATTCTTCCTATTCAGCTTCTATCAACTAAGTTTGAACATAAATATAACAGGTGATAGCATCAGAGAATCATGCAGTGCAGTGGACAACTCCTCTTGGACTTCCTGTTGTACAGCCATATCGGCAATTAGGCAGGCATCTTGTAATGTTCTAAGAACTTCAAATGCAGCCAAAATATTTCCAATCCATCATTGAATTTTTAAACAAACCTTAGGATATTGCGAGTATGTGATTGACATACTGCTCTGAATTTAATGCAGATTAAGACTTCCCTTCAGGTGTTGACTCTACAACGAGAAACTGACAAGGTAGCTCTTCTCAACCATTTTATTATCTGCTTTATTAATCTTTGTGCCCTGAGAAGCTTTAGATGTGTTCTGTATATAACTAAAGGTGCACTCTATTATCCTTTGTGCCTGTCTTTTATCTGACCTGATTAAAATCTTTTGTCCATCCCTTTAAGTTCTGATTATCTAAATTTGGACTCTTTTCTTTTACAGTTATATGCTAAACATCATGACCCTTATTGCATCCATGTCTCTCTGCATTTTATTTTATTTTTTGGAATTAACATAGGAAAACTCTCAAGTTAATTTTGTTGGAAAAAAATAATCACTTTGATCAATTCCAAGTTTCAGTTTAGGATATTAACATCTATCCTCAGCAATTTTAAATATTCATGATGATTCATTGGTGTTAATTTTAAGCCATAAGTTTTAATCACACGCTTCCCATGAATATGTCAGATTATGGTTAAGCGGCAGAGAACAGCCTTTCCTCCCAATTTTGTTCACTCCCTTGATGGTTCCCATATGATGATGACTGCTATTGCCTGCAATAAAGCAGGGTTAAACTTTGCAGGTCTGCAATGGGTTTCCTTGTGTTCTAGTTTTTGTCTCTTATCCACACATAATATGTACTTACATATGTCTGGGTTTCTGACAGGAGTCCATGATTCGTATTGGACACATGCATGCGATGTTGACAAAATGAATAGGATACTCAGAGAGAAATTTGTTGAACTATACGAGGCACCCATATTGGAAAATGTGAGCACCTTTACTTATAAATTGTTCTCTGAACTGGATAATGGTAGCCTCTAATCTGTTGGCCATATTGTGTTTTACCGGTTGACCTTGCTAGAGTACTTTTTCTTTTCTTTTCTTTTTTTCCTAAAATAACTAACAGAAGTTACAAGTTTTGTTTTAAAATTAAACAGTATTTGGTTTCTCTAAGCGCAAGGAAGGGTGCCCCAAGCACAACCCTTTTGCGCTCTGGCAGTTTTTACGCAAATAGTACCAGAATGTACATATTTCTCTTGGAAGATGCTTACTTTTGCAGTCAAAATGTTTTTTCTATTTAAACTTGCTGTGTCATTTTGTTTTCTCAAACAATACTATATATTCATTTTTGCTACTCTGAAACTTGAGTCCCAACCCTGAGAAGAATAAATGTGAAGGAAAAATTTCTCCTATTCTCTTATAAAAGTTTGAATTTTGTTTGATGAGAATATAAAATGCTGTGCATGTATTTAAGTTTTTAAGATTCATTTTATAAAATTTGATCACATTTTTACATCTACAACTTCCATTCGAGAAAAACACCAAAACACAGTCCTCCTGCATGAAGTTTTAAGTACACCTAGACTTTCTCTGGTTTTAATATAATTGGAAATGTCATATTGTAGTCGTTGAATATTAAGTTTAGACCTTCATTTGATGGGTTATGATAATATCTATCAAAATGATTGATCATTTCTTTTTTGTTTACAGTTGTTGGAGAGCTTTCAGAGGTCTTTCCCCACATTAAAGTTTCCTCCCTTACCAGATCGAGGAGACTTTGATCTCAGAGAGGTTCTGAAATCTACGTATTTCTTCAACTAGTGTAAGCGAAGATGGTTCTGTTCATCATACAGTTGCAAGGGAGTGCAAATATATTCTTTCATTCATTGATATGAGACTGTAGAGGCTAATTCCCTACGTTGGTCCTGTCAAGTAGAAAGGTCAGGAAGGAAAAAAAGAAACTTGATGGCTGGTCGTTGCTTCCGGTTTGTATATATGTCGAGAAGGCCATGTTAAGCAGTTCAAATCCTTAGCGATGGATACCAGCGGAGATTGGCAATGTTTCTGCACTCTGCATCTTAAGAGAATTGCAGGAAACAGATAAGATGGTGCTACAAGCAGCACTCATCAAAACTAACAGCTCTGGGTGATAAAAGGTCCAGGAAAGTCAAAGATTCTACAACTACACAACACTGGGTCGACCAAGTGATTCACTGATGCGTATAAGATCAAAGAAGCCTCTGATACAGGTTTTATGTAAGAAAGCCAATTTACTATTATTTTACATTAATGTTGTAGTTATTCCGATTCTTTTTCTTTCATTTTGATGTTCACTAGAAAGCACAGTAATGTACTGATGCCAAAGAGAATTCAAATACTAATTTCTTGTATAATGATTTTCTAAGATATCATAGTCGCTTTTGGTTATTAACGATAAGGTTCCAATCCCAAGGACTCATGGGATGCAGAATACTACATGGCAATGGCTTAATATCAAAGGCTTACCATCTAAAACATCATTTCAAACATAAGTAGAAGCACATATATATCACTACAAAGACTAGAAACCACACACAAATAATGCAAGACTTTGAAGACTTTCAATTGTAACTTTCCCAATCCAAATATCTCAAAAATACAGAAATAGTAGGCACCAAAAGGAAGATGAACAAAGGAGACGATATATTTTGCTTTATAAATTAATAAAGCTCTACGTAACAATTACATATAGAGAATATGACTGAATATTTATAGACAAAATTACATCGAGGGAACAACTCAAATAGTGCTGCGTTGAATTAAGTCCCTGGAAGAACAGTGTTAGTCTGAATTTCAATTGTCCATGAAGTACAAGCTCATTTCTCTTTATTTCCTCCTTTACCAATCCAAGTAGAATCACTTATATGCGAACGCATTACTTCTTTCCAAACAGGGCACTGACATTGCTATATATGGCCATCAAATTTGAGAACACAGCAAGAACAATCATGAAAACCGATAAGATCTTATCCTTCTTTGTTGCTATACCATGAGGATCCCTAGAAGCACGTACATTTTGAAACCGACAAGTGAATAAAGATTATACACAGATACATAGTTGTAATCTTGAAAATGAAGTAACTATTACTTTTTCAATTTTTTTAGCCAAACAGTGTAAAAAAACTTACTTTAGTGTGATGGAAGCAGGAAAGATAAATCCAATGCACACCACAGCTGTTGCTCCAGTAAACTGGAAAACATCCCATATGCTGGGTATAAAATTTGCACCAAAGAATGTTAGAGAAATGAGGCTAATGCTGAGCAATGAAAACCTACAATTATCTGAAGCCAAAGGCCCAGATGAAGGAAAGAGGAGGTCATCCATGTTGAGGCGCAGCGGATAGAAAATAATAGGGAAAACAAGCACGAGGTGCAAGGCGTAGCTAATACGAACAACGTCATTAAGGAGAGAGCTGTATGGAATGCCTAGGTTGGTGTCAAAGTTTGCTAGCACATCATCAAGAGTTGAATCACCAAATAAAAGGAACCCAAAGAAGCTTGTCATTATGTAGACAGAAAAGCACAGAACCAACGAGGTTCGCACAACTGGTTTTATCAGGGAAGAGTCTTCAAGCTCATTGCCTATGGAATGCACTGCAGAGAAAGAACTGATGAAGTGTAGTCCTTTTGCTCACTCAACAGAAGGTGAAACTGAATATCATTATGCTTTCTATAGGACCAAATTACAACGAATGAAAGAAGCGTTATGTTTTAAGGTCCATCAATTTTCATATTAAGAACCACAAGATCAAGTTATCTACCAAATGAAGTACATTAACAATACGTTTTGAAACATACGAGAAAAAGGCTAATTTGTAGCTTAGAAAATTGAAGGATGTGATCAGCTAGCAAGCATACCATTGTAATGGCAAATGAATGCTGTCACAAGAACAGGAACCACTGTGAACAGTTTCCACACTGATGTAATGCCGGTCACTTTAGGAAGGATCCTGGGCATGGCAATACTTCCATTAAATAGTTTGATAATTGCAATTCCCGCAGTTATAACGAGAAAAACGACTGCCAGTGCAACAGCTATAGTTGATGAGTATCTCAATGAATCTGCATACACGAAAAAAAAGATTTTTTTTTTTTAGAATGCAGGTCAACAATCTTATATTTTTAAGTCTCAGAAAATGAAGAGCGTAAAAGATCTACCTATCCTCTTTAAGCATGCCAATGGAGCAAATACAGCAATAGTAATAACAAACAAAACGAAGGCACGGCCAGCCCACCAATGTTCCCCAAACCACCCTTCCAATACTCCAACATGGTGAACTCCATTTGAAGATGATCCAGACAGCACATCACCTAGTCACATATAGAAAATTCAAACAAAGATATTAAAGCTTGAAAACAAATAGCATTTATTTGATACCTAATGTACCCAAGTTCAATTATTAAAATAAAGAAGGAATTGATTACCATCTTCATTTTTCAAGTTCAGATATTTATTGCACACTTCATCAAGCAAGCAAGGTCTTAATTTTTTATTCACCAACAGTGGCAGTATCTATCATGAAAAGGGTTCTAGGAAAGAACCAAATTACATTGATATACAAAGTCACATACCCAATTAAAATTCATATCAGAAACCAAAAAAAAAAATCATATTTAATTGCAGAACAATAATGGTCAAAGTATTAGAATTTACCAATGATTATCATGTAGACAATGAGGATCCCAACATTATTAACCAAAATACATATCTGAAACACCAGCCTCCCAACTCTCCCAAAAGCATCTTCCATAACCCCTCCATAACTCACCGACTCCCCAACTTTACTGAACCTCAAAAGCATCTCCAACGACGCCTCGGTCATAATCGCAACAAACACAATCAGACCAACCCCAAGACCAAGACCCAACACCTTCATGGTGGCAGGCAACGCCATAATCCCAGCACCAATAATGGTGGTAGACAGATTAAACACTGCACCAGTGAACGAGGCTCCATCGAACTCCTGAGCTGCATTCTCATCATTATCATGCCTATCTGGTAATAACAACGCAGATTTCTCATCACTGGGTTGCTTGCATTTTCTTGACTTGTGTGGTTTCTCTGCACCAATCGTCATGGTACTATCCTCCACTGTTGATAATCACTTCAGAGGTTTAAGCAAGAAAAAAAAAAGGGGGCTTGTTGTGTGGACAAAGGACAGGCAAAAGATCAGATTTTTTGGAGTGGGGGGTTGTTGCTAATCTGGCGTTCTCATCCAAGAACAGTGTGATAAGAATAAAAATAAAAAAAAAGACACGTTTTAGCCTGTAGACATTGACTACTCAAAAAATCAAAGTTCGTCATATAAAAAATCGAAGTTCGTCGTATAAAAAATACTGAGTAACATGCAATGATTGGACGCAATAATTGAGAGCACGTGTTTCAGACATTAACTGATGATAGTTTATTGCAACTGCAGTAAAAGTATTAATATGGTATTGGGGAAGACAGCGAGATTAGTTGGGAATTTGGACAGGTGTCGTATTATTACTGGTGTGATAATGAAAACTTTGCACGTGCCTTTTTTAAATAATTAATATTAAGCTATTTATTTTATAAAAATTAAATCTTTAACTTCCTGGCCTTTTTTTTTTTTAATTTCCTTGCTTAAGTCACTTTAATAACTAATGTGTAATTAAAATATTTGAAGACGGACAATAATGGAAGTGAATGTGATATATATATATATATATATATATATATTTTATGGATTACATATCTCGGAATTTCCAGGTGGTTAATAAATATTTTATTTTTGTCAAAATCATTAAAGGATCAAAGTTTTTGTTTATACATGTTATGGTTTTTATTTAATTCTTCTTATTTAAGAGTATTCAATTTCAAAGCAGCTTTTTTGTCCTGAATTTAATCTCATTCTTACATATAATTTTTGGAAGATGTGCATTTAAGCATTAAGTTCTTCATCTGATTAAAAAAAAGAAAAGATGCAAGTTCGTGCAATGTCTTATATAATTTTAATTATAATCGAGCGTCGAATAGGGCTTGCGACTGAATCTGGATTGACTAAAGGCCTTATATAAATGGGCTACAAAATTTGGGCCTAATTCTGTAGCCCAACACATGATGGATCAGAAAGTTTAATGAACATGAAAACGGATAGAAGCCTTCAATAAATGGGCTACTATTCTGGGCCTAAATCTATAGAAGCCTTCGGATTGGGACGTCTTTCTAGCATAGATCCGTTAGTTGTGTCTTTAATTGAAATAAATAAATAATGAATTTGATATATCTTTTCGCCACAATAATAAATGTGATATTACAAAATAAAAAAAATTCAATTTTTAATAATTTAATGTTGTTTAAAATTTTAATAATAATGTCAACTTTTTTAGAACCTACAAAAATTTTCTCACCTTGCAAAATTTGCCACACCCTATAAAAATTTTTCTCACCCAGCAAAAAAACAATTTTCAACACCTTACAAAAATTAATCCACTCATTTCCTAATTCTTGCAGCATACTTTATTTTAACGCAACGACGATTTTGACATGTTATTTAAATCCGGGTCATAATCTTAGACTTTAATTTCATATTCACTAGCCAATTACTATATAACAAATTGAGTAATCTACATGATTTACACAAATAGTCTACTCTTTACCAGGTCTTCTTCAAAGTCTACCTCTAATCAACTTGCTAAAGCTGAATTGTATTATTCAGTGCTATTACAGGCGTAAATACACTCAAAATAAGATTATTAAAGGTCAAGCGTACAAAGATTTGAGTCATACTATTCAAATCCAAAAGTTTAGGCCATTTAATTGGTCAACTTCATGCACAGTAAAACATTTGAAAGCAATGCGAATTGGGGTTTAAAAAAAGCGATTTAGCACAATCAATGACCAATGCTGGGGGCTTTCTTCATTAAAATTGAGTGATAGAAAGCAACGTTAAACCACTTCACTAGTAATGGGTCATTCAGCTGACCAGGTCTTGAGCACTGAGTAGCAACCTTGGTTACTCCGATTATGAATCTAGGAAGTTAAACCCAACCATGTCTGAGAAGAATACAAGCAGGAGATAGAGAAATTAAGTAGCAGCGACACAGTAGCTTTCAATGTCTTGGTGAAAACTATAAGCAAACCAGTGCACCATTTTGCAAGCTTTGGGGGGGTGCTCGTTCCAGGAAGGTCAGTGTTGTGTTCAACAGCATCAATTGGATGTCGGTAGGCGTTTCGATAAACTTTCTGGTTTTTTTTTTTTTATCTGTCTTTAGCGTTTCTTTTGAGTCTCAAGAACTCAAACCCAACCATGGTTACACTAATGGTCATATAAGCTCTTCATCAATATCATGGTGATTTCCATATGCAACAAGATGTTTATAAGCACTCTCTTCCCCTGTAGGATATAGAGCGAAAGAAACATGTTACACTGATCAGACTGATGGAAAACTCTAACATATATCACACACACACATACATATATATGTGCATATAAGTCTATAACAATTAGCAGACTATGATTTAGACTTCTTTCAGCCAGCCGAGCTATCTAAAGTAACCATTTACTGACAAATTAGAACTGTGAAAACCATTTACAATACAGACTACTCACACTAATCAATTAACTATTACTAATCAAATATCTCATATATACTCTCTTGTCCTTCATGTATGGCTACCAACTTGTTAACTTCAGAGACAAACTTGTTATTATTTTTTCATAACCTGTGACCTGCAAAGCTTCTCTGTTACGACAACAGTAACTACACCCCATAGGAAAAAACATGCTCCCTTGGATTCACACTTGCTTCTACTTTGAACTACACCAATTTGGTTGGGTGTTCTCATTTGAAGTTTTATTTTTGTCCCACGCATCTGCATAGTAATGAATTTGTTTTCAGCAGTGTATGTACTACTTAGTATAGGAAACAAGCTATCGTGGAATTTGTGTCTGGATTTTGTGTAATCTGTCATGCAAGTTGATCTAACCCTTCTCATCTTTTTCTTCAGCACAAGAAACGTGCAACTCTCATTAAGAGTCTTGCAGACTCCTTGTTGACATCCATCTCAGACATTACAGTTTCATTAGTACGCATACAGATGGAACAGGAGAACCTTCTCGAAATCGGGTGCTATCTCTATCGGGCATCTATAGCTATAATGGAATTAAAAACAACTGAGAATTCCCCACCAAATGCAATGGAGATTCTGCAATCCCTATCCGAAAACATTGAATTGGCTAAGGATCCTGTGAAGAAATGCCAAAGAGGCACCCGGCCCATTTCGAATTCTGAACTCAGAAGCATTATTGTGGAGCTGGAAAGGGTGATCAAACGCATAGGTGAATGCCTGAGCTTAATACCATCATCAACATTTAAGGGCCAAGAATATGCAAAAGTTGCAGTTCATTCTCTTTCAAAAGAGATGAAGAATTTTAGCTTTGTAATTCAAGAATCTCACGGCAAAGATCTAGATACTCAGACATTGTCTTTAGAGGAGCAACCAAAGGCAGAACTGACACAAACAGAAACAGATCTCTACTCCATTAAGGTAGACGTTTCCATGGAGAATCCTCATTTCATTGATGCCCATTATCTTGTTGACAGCACAAGTAGCATCAGCAGTAGCAGCAGCAACAGCAGGTTAAAACTAGGAGACATGAGCGGATCCTTAACATCCACGCCACAGGTGGGTCATTTCATGGAGCCTCTGTATGAAACTTTCTTCTGTCCACTGACAAAGAAAATCATGGATGAACCAGTCACCATTGAGAGTGGAGTAACTTTTGAGAAGAAAGCCATTACTGAATGGTTTGAGAAACATGAAAACACAATTTTCTGCCCAGTTAGTTCCCAGAAGTTGGTTAGTAGAGTTTTCAACCCCAATACTGCTCTCAAGTGCACAATAGAGGAGTGGAAGGAAAGGAATGAAGTAGCAAGGATTAAGGTTGCCCGGGCAGCTTTGTCTTTAGCTAGTTCAGAGAAAATGGTACTTGAAGCAATTAGAGATGTGCAAAGCATCTGCCAAAGAAAGCCACACAGCAAGTTACAGATTCATAGTGTTGGGATGTTGCCCTTAATAATTAAGAGTCTGGAACAGAAAGACAGAAATGTTAGACTGGAGACGCTGGAACTTTTACGACAACTGGCAGAAGATGACGATTACAGCAAGGTTTTGGCTCTTCATATTTCTAATTTGTATGGAAAAGAACATAAGAAGATAAATTTACAGGAACATTATCTAATGCTCAATGCATTTGAAATAGACATAATTTTATAAAAAGAAACTAGTAATTTTCAAAAGGGAGAGAACTATTTCTGTTAGTTGTATATACAGAAGAATGTGTACCATTATTGCATAGAAAATTAAATAGGTCCTTGGAAGCATACTTATCTTCCCTTAATTCAAAATTGACAACCCCATTAGAAATAATGTAGCTGCAAGATAGACCATAGTTAATTCTGGCTGCAAGTTCTAAGACATCACTTGTAGCATCTAACCAAATTATAATGCACATTCGTGTTTTCATTAGTTTAGAAGCAAAGTAACTTTGGAAAACAGTTTCTTCAGATTGATTTCATTCTGGTGGTTTCTTTTGCAGGAAATGATTGCTGAGACATTGGATTTTTCAATGATGATAAATTTTCTCTCTTGTACTCACCAAGCTCTAAGACACGCATCATTACTGTTGTTGCTTGAGCTTTCAAAATCCCGGTACTTGTGTGACAAAATAGGATTGGTCCCTGGAGCGATTCTAATGCTGATTACCATCAAATACAAAACAAGTATTGACGCCTTTGCCTCAGAGAAAGCGGATGATACCTTGAAGAACTTGGAGCGCTCACCAACTAACATCAAACTCATGGCAGAAAATGGGCTTTTAGAACCCCTCTTATATAATCTTACTGAAGGTACTATTCAGAACTTCATAGTTGCAAGGCAAGCATTCCCATTTTCAGTTTTTGCTGTCGCCATTAAGTAATTGGGTTGAAGAAATTGTAATGTAAAATGAAACCAACTAGTCAGCAAGCACATTAAGAAAAACACAAGTTAGATGCTCAAAGTAAGAAACTACATAGAAAGTAGAGGAAATTGAACCCTTTTTAACTTCTGCTGGTAATTGTGAAGTTTCAGACATGGTTCTCCAGATATGCTCTCTAATTACAACTTGTTTAAATATAAACTAACAGGTTCGGAAGAGATGCAGACCGAAATGGCAAGCTACCTTGGAGAAATTGTAATTGGACATGACAGTAAAACCTATGTGGCTGAGAGAGTCTCTCCTGCTCTCATCAAAATGGTACATAGTGGAAATCCTCTGACTAGAAGGGCAGCATTTAAAACATTAGCGCAAATCTCATCATACCAGCCCAATGGAAAAATACTCATAGAAGCTGGGATTGTACAAATCATGGTTGAAGAAATGTTCACTCGGAGAATCTACGATGAACTAATGAACTCAAAAATTGAAGCAGCCGCAATACTCGGTAGCATACTCGAGTCTGGGCTCGAGTTTGAGAATCTCCGAGTTAATTCGCATGGACACACAATGACTTCAGACTATGTTGTGTACAACATCATCGACATGCTCAAGAACTCAACCCCAGATGAACTAAACATCAACCTTATCAAAATTCTTTCGTGCCTCGCAAAGACTCCAAAATCAAAAGCCACATTGGTTTCATTGGTTAAAGAGATCGAAACTAGCTTCACCATCATTGAGCTCATCAACAATCCACATGAAGAACTTGCTGTTGCTACAATCAAGCTACTAATTATGCTTGCACCTCATATGGGCCACACATTAGCAGACAGGCTTTGCAAAACCAGAGGCCAACCTGAGAGCCTTGTACAGGCCCCAAATGAGATGACCAGAATTACTGAGAAGCAGGCTGTTTCAGCTAAGTTCCTTGCTGAACTCCCACACCAAAACCTGACTCTCAACCAAGCTCTTCTCTTCAAGAATACAGTCCCTACAATCCTCCAAACTATCAGCCAAATTCAAAGGAGTGGAACAAGATCAAGCAAATATGCGAGCAGCTACTTAGAAGGCTTAGTGGGCATTCTAGTCAGATTCACAACAACACTATATGATCACCAAATACTGTTTCTAGCAAGAATCCACAATTTCACAACTGTATTCACCGAATTGCTAATGGAATCATACAGTGACGAAGTTCAGAGGTTATCAGCAATTGGGTTGGAGAATCTCTCATCAGAATCAATAAATCTGTCGAAACCACCACAAATAAAGAAAACCAATTTCATGAAGCTATTTTCCCTGCCAAAGTCTCTATCTCTTAGCTCATCAAAGAGAAAGAAAATACCAGTGTGCCCAGTCCACAGAGGGGCTTGCTCTTCAGAAAACACCTTCTGCTTAGTCGATGCAAAGGCAGTGGAGAGATTATTGGCTTGCTTAGATCATGAAAATCCAGCAGTCGTTGAGGCCGCATTGTCAGCTCTGTGCACATTGTTGGATGACAAAGTGGATGTCGACAAGAGCGTGAGTATGTTGAATGGTGTTAACGCCGTACAACACGTACTGAATGTAGTAAAAGAGCATAGACATGAGGGTTTGTGGCAGAAATCGTTTTGGGTCATTGAAAAGTTTTTGATGAAAGGTGGTGATCAGTCTGCTTCAGATATCACACGGGATAGATTGTTGCCTGCAACATTGGTCAGTGCTTTTCATCATGGAGATGGTAATACAAGGCAAATGGCAGAGAAAGTTCTGACACGTTTGAATAAAATGCCCGGTTTCAATACTACTACCAGCTATACCATGTCCATGTGAAAACAATCTCTCAAATAGTCTCAGGTATGTTCCAAGAATTGCGTTTGTTTGCTTTCGGCCGTGAAAATATGTAGACCCAATGACACTCTGGTGTCCAGCATACTCTGTCTCTGTTGTAAATATTAAAAGTAAATTTTTGATAATTTATTGTATATCGTACTTTGTGGTTGTATTTAGAGTTCGGAACCCATTAAAGGAAAGGATATATATATATATATATATATATATTTTCATTGTTTGTTAAAGAGAAAATTACAAAGAAAATATATTATATAAAATTATTCCCTATTTTGTAACGATCCTGAGTGATATCTTCAGTGCATAGCCCAGCGTTTGATGTTAGGCTTTGATTATTATGTCCAACACTTTCCCATATTAGGCTTCGATCGCTAAGCATTTGTACTCTTTAGTAATTTCACGTCTTCTTCCTTTTAACATTCATTTGAATTATTTTTGCTTACTTATTTAATTTTTTTAAGTTCCTTACTTTGGAGAAATTTCAAGCAGGTTCACCGATACTTAATGATCTAGTTTAGTTAGGCTAACGTAACTATGTAATTGATTTGTGGATTTGGGTTAAAAAAGGAACTCGCTTCCTACATGCTAAAATATTTCATTGTAAATCCTTTCATTAACACTATTTTCACAAGTACAATATTTTCTAAATAAAGACTGCTAGTCTTATCCAACCAAATGAAGGTTCATTCCATTGTGCTAAGTATGTGCTAAAAGTCTAAAAGTACTTGTTGCCTCGGCAAGCTAGTTACAGCATTTGGCAACAATGCGTAACAAGGCAGAGGTTTTAGCCGGCATTGCCACAATTTCTATTAAGAGCTGAAATTGTCAAATACACCTGCGGTCCAAATGTCAACTTACTAATCTATCTACCCCCATTAATCTAATATTTTAACCCAACCCTTAACTGGTTGGCATGCCATAAAATTTGTATTTATTTTATTTTATTTTCTCTCTCCCATTAAATTAAGGCATCTTTGACTTTCCAATGTTATAACCACGTACTGTATGTAGTTTCTGTGTTTTGGCCTCAATTATGTCCTCCCTTCCCAAAAAAACTCTGTTACTCCCGGATTACATACTCCTGTATATTCAATGGTATAAGAGTATGTATTTCGAAAGTACCAGAGTTTTTTCGCTCCTTCCTGTCTGAATGTATTTGATTCACGTACTTGTCTTTGTATGGACAAGGGCATTAGAAAAACCTATTTTTGTCATCCCAATCGGTCTCAGCAAAATAATAATTAACTGCAGTATCTGAAAGCAAAATAATCTAAGAGACAAGAGAACAAATCATAGATGCAGAGAATACGTTTTCAAACGCGTAGTCAAGCATATTTCAATTTCTCCACGAACAATTCAAAACAAATGACTATAAGCAAACTTTCATGACCCAGTTTACAAAATTATAAGAACTCTTCCAACTTGATGTTCAGCATCATAAGCAATGCACGTGGATTGGCTGAATGGTCGCGATCAAAAAACATATAGAAACTGAACTGTTACATTTTTTATGTTGCCGAAATAAGGTGTGAGTTGTAAAAATTCATTACTTTAATGCATTCAAGGCCTTTTATATGTCTTTGAGTGTTTGGACATAACGCCAATACAGTTCATACGTGTGAGTGTAATACATCCAGGCTTGTCTTAAGGTCGAGAATTACACATTTGAAGCTTTGTGTCTGGTTTCATATAAAATGGCTTCTTTTTCAATGGAAGAATTTGTCGGGAACGGAGTTTTGAAAGGCCTGCTTCCAAAGCTGGTAGAAGAAGGCTGGGACGACGTACCGACCTTGAAGATCATGAACTCAGACGACATGAATGCAATAAACATGACACAAGAACAAAAGGTTGGTTTTCTATAAAATCCTGTATTCTTAGGAGCACACTAATTTAAGAAACTCTTCCAGTTCTTCAGGCTTCCCCAAAAAGATATAAGAAATCTTCCAAAATTTCTGGTTATATAAAATTTCTTAGGAGCATACTAATTTGTGTGTGTGCGTGTCATATGAATTTGTCTCCAAGGAAATTTTTTTTTTTTCATTTTTGTTTCCTGTAGGGTGCACTGGAAATCAGGTCATACCTGCATGACCGTTCTCTTCTGCAATATGGAGATAAGCTCGAGTCCTCTGGGAAAAGTCTGCCTGAGCTTCTCAACTTAAGTGCTGAAAATCTGTCTACCCAATTTGGTATGAAAAGAGGCCATATTGCTCGTTTTATAGACCGAACAAGTGCATGTACAGAGCCCTTACCCAAATCACACACTCCAACAAAACAACCGGTGCACCTTCAAGACATAACAGGATTTACAAGATTTTTGAGTCCGTCAACTCCAAAAAGATGCAAAATAGCATAAGTTCAATGTGGAAAAGTAGTACAAAAAATGATAAATCACTTGAACAATCATTGCCCGATTTGAAGATTAAAGATGGATATACCTTCAAAGGGATCGTTGCTGCTGAACCAGGTGGTTCCAGAGCATATGATTGTGTAAATCCTCCCCCTGTTGTTGATAAACTCGCTCCTTATTCTGCACTTGAAAACATCTCAGTCCAGAAATTAACTCCAGAGTATAAGATCGGGATGGAGGGCTTGCTGAAAGCAAAGGCACCTCCCATGAAGGCTTCAGAATTATGGCGAGATAGACCAGCAGTGCTCCTTTGCATTCGACGTCCTGGGTAAATCTCCATAACCTGCATCATGACATACTTTTGTGTCATGGTTTTATCAACTATCCTTCTACAACTATTCTATTACCATTTAATCATAAAACTGAAGGCTCCATTGATGCAACATGATCCATCAGAAAAAGTTTTTTTTTTTGGGTAAATTTGGGAAATATTAAAGTTACAATAGTATGCAGATCACATTTCTCTTAAAAAAAAAAGAAGTTAAATCTTACATGGATATGCTGGCATAGCATAGATGAGAATCATGTCAACTATCCAAAAGGATACTATCTGGAGAAATGGAGTCTCCTCTAGGATATCTCTCTCTAGTCTATGTTTGAGTTTATCCTCCTCAACATGCTGATCTAGTTTTTCTGTATTTCCTATTGGACTCAATAACAGGTGCATCATGTGTAGAGCTGAAGCTCACCAACTATATTCCAAAAAACCAATCTTTGATGCACTGGGAATTCAACTAATTGCAGTTCTTCACGAGCACATAGAGTCAGAGGTATTCAGCACACTTATTTCAACTCATTGATCTTCAAAATAAATGGCTGAAATGTGGTCTCAATGGTGCAGGTAAAAGACTTCTGGCCTCGATACTGGGGTGGTGCTGTAATCTTTGATCGGGGTATGGGATTCTTCAAAGCTCTTGGTGGTGGGGAACTGCTTAAGGAGAAGTTCCTATCAGGATTTATTTTCAACCCCGAGCTATAGCAAATTACAGGCGTGCAAAGGCTATGGGAATAAAGCAAAACTTGAAGGGAGAAGGTGAAATTAAAGGTGGACTTTTTATAGTGGGCAGTGGAAGGAGTGGCATTGCTTACCAGTTTATCGAGAGGAATTTCGGCGATTGGGCACCCCCAGCTGAAGTCATAGAGATTTGTACTCAGATGCAGGTAAATCTTCTTAGCTTCTCGATTTTCTGATAAGTTCCTCTAAAGTAAAACTGCTACATTAAGCATCTCTTTTTTCACCAAATGCAGAGCCAACATCATAGTCAAGGATAGTGTATCACTACATCACAGGAGCAAAATGGAAGTTTGTTCTATTCACAATCATCACACTTCTTCATACTTGTCAGCTTGCATTAGGAAATTTGTAATAAATTCTTTAAATAGTTCAATGATGTTAGATATCTATTTCTATTTTAATACTATAAGCCATTGACTTATTATTAAAGTAAACATTTGCACTCATCAGGGAAATTTAAAATCTATTTGAAGAAATGATGTATAACACTATAACAGATATTAAGTTCAAACTATTTTAAATTTTGATCAATTGAATAAATATGCTACTTAGTGTAGTCAATGGATGGAACTTTCCTATCACCGGGGCTTTGCAAACAGTGACATGAATACAGTCATGTTCAAGTCACATACTATGGAAAGAAAGTAATAAGGATGTGAAAAAATACAGTGAATATACGTTGCACCTTTATAGGGTTAAGTTTAACCACAATCATACTTTTCGGACAAAGTTTCTGTCTTGCGTACTAACGCTGCACATGAGATCATGTCTTTTGAGGCTTCCAAAGTGCCTACACTGTAAAAATGAGAAGAAAAGAGAACATTCTACTCTATATAACATAAAGTTTTCATCAATTGACATATAAAGAAGCCTATGCAAATCTATATTTCAAAATACCAAATGTGATCATCCAATCAATCATATTCTGATATTCATCTAAAATAACAAATATTTCAACACATGAAACAGA
The DNA here is from genome assembly GCA_007844105.2 of Rhamnella rubrinervis. Classification (NCBI taxonomy): domain Eukaryota; kingdom Viridiplantae; phylum Streptophyta; class Magnoliopsida; order Rosales; family Rhamnaceae; genus Rhamnella; species Rhamnella rubrinervis. Next base: position 4,771,452 of record CM017577.2, read on the forward strand.
TCGACTCAAGAGGCCAAGTTAACATTAACAATATTCTATCAAACTTAAGGAAATACTAATTAAACATCCACATTTTAACATATTATTTGATTAAATCTTTGGTCAAAAAGAAAAACAGGAGCAGTAACTTCATTATTTTTTTCTTTTCAAGACATTTATTACACCTTTCAAATGTCTTACCTCAATGTATTGTAATCCGTAAAAGCATAATCCAAACATTTCCCCATGGTAAGCACTCTTGGTTGGGTAAAATGACAAGCACTCCAACTCAGCTTTTGATATAAGATTGCCTTTCCTCAATTGAAATGTATGTTGAACGAATGTCACCACTTCAGTAAACCAGGTCCTCTTGTTTCATGGCAGGATTTAAAAGAGAAAAAAAAATCCTTTTATATTCCTTGAGATCAAAACATGCGCATTGTTCAAACTTTATAAACAGTTCTTCTTCTAAAGTTGGTTATTGCATAATGACAATGAAGCATTAAATGAATTTTCTGACACAATCTTCTTTTGGTCACTCACCAGATAAATATATGGTTTTACAATCCTTTCCCACAAAATTAGGACAGTATGAATCACCAGAAATCTCCACAGGAACAAGTTCCATCTTTAAATAAATGGAATCGGACAGAATCTCTTACAAGTATCTCTCTTTTGGTGATCTTAGAAATATATTTAGTAGCATTATGACAGTCGCCACAGACCCTTAGGTTTTTAACTACCCTTATTGGAAGGCCAGCTGGAATAAATATCAACCCAAATGCAATTGCAAGCTTCTCACTGTGATGATTAAGCATCTTCATCTTCTCTGATTCCTCAACGTCATGAAGCACAGAACTCACATCTGGCACATAACCCTCCTCTATCATTTTGCAATTTAGTTTCTCCAGCTCAGCATATATCTGGTCTGAAAATGGGTTTGACCGATCATCTGCAGAGAAAATGTGCACTTTGCTCTTATATTTGATCCAACTACATCCTGGTTCCTTTTTCACCCCCTTATCTCTCATTCCTCTCCTTAATTTGGCCACATCATCCCACTTACCTTTAGCAGCATAGATGTTTGAGAGCAAGACATAGCTTGCAGGATTATGGGGCTCTATTTCCAGAAGAGAATCGGCTGCCCATCGCCCAATCTCAACATTACGATGAAGTCTACATGAACTTAGTAAGGTGGCCCAACCAATTGCATCAGGCTTATGAGGCATCTTGTTAATAAAGCTTCTTGCTTCTTCTAGCCTTCCAGCTCGCCCAAGAAGATCAATCATGCAAGTGTAATGATCAGGGATTGGTTTAATTCCATGTTTCTTCACCATTGACTCAAAATACTGATGCCCTTTCTCCACTAATCCTGCTCTACTGCAAGCTGAGAGAACCCCAATGAACGTAACTCCATCAGGTTTTAAACCATGACGCAACATCCTCTCAAACAAAGCAATTGTCTCATTAGCTTTTCCAAACTGGGCATACCCTGAAACCAATGCAGTCCAGGAGACTTCATCCCTTGTGCTCATCTCATTGAACAACCTATCAGAATCTTCAATGCTTCCACACTTACCATACAATGTAACAAGTGCATTGGAAACCGTGATGAAAGAAATCAAGCCAGAAACTAGAGCTTGACTATGAAACTGAGCACCCTCTTCTAGGCTTGCTAGGTTTGCACATGAGCTAATTACACTTCCCAGAGTGAAATCATCTGGTTCAACACCTTCTCTCTGCATTTCACAAAAAATTCTAACAGCTTCTTCACTGTACCCATTCTGGCCATAACCCACTAGCAATGCAGTCCAAGATACTACATTCTTGCGAGGCATTCTCTTGAAAACTGTTTCAGCAGACTTTATGCTTTTACACTTGCAATACATGTCAACAAGAGCACTTCCTACGAAGATATTATCCAAATAAAAAGTCCTAAAAATGTAAGCATGAATTTGTTTGCCTTCTTCCAAGGCCAGAATTCCCCCACATGCTGTCAACGCACTACCAAATGTAAATTGATCCATACCTAAACCTTCCAATCTCATGTTTCGAAACTTATCAATTGCTTCTCTTTCCAAACCATTCTGGGTGAGTCCAGTAATCATTGTTGTCCACGAGATCGAGTCTTTTTCTGGCATTCTGCGAAACAAACATTCAGAATCTTCTATTAATCCACATCGTAAAAACCCAGTTAACATTGTGTTATACATGACAACATTTCTCTCTGCCATCCCATCAAAAACCTTCTTTGCATCATATATTAACCCTGCTTTGGAGTACATGTCCACCAAAGGACTACCAACAAACAAGTATAACTCAAACCCAAATTTCACTATTTGCCCATGCACCTGCTGGCCCAAATCAACACACCCCTTACTTGACGAAAGTATGAGCATAGTAGAAAACGTAATTCGGTTCAAATTAACGGGTCCATCACTCAACATCAACCTAAAAACCTTCACGGACTCAGCTAGTGAACCAAAACCCGCATACCCAGAAATGAGCGCATTCCAAGTGACACCATCACGACAGGGCATGCGGTAAAAAATTTCTTTCATTTCGTAAAGACAACCCGACTTGGAATAAGCGGAGAGGATGGTATTCCAAGAGAAAAGGTTTGGTTGACACACTTGATCGAACACTCGGCGTGCATAGTTGATGTTGCCTAATTTACCATATGTGTCGACGAGGTTATTGAAAAGAAAGGTTTCTGGGTTTGCCAAGGTTCTGATTATATGGCAATGGAGCTTCTTTACCAGTGCTTGATTTTTCTTTTCGGAGCAGAGTTTGAGAACGCTACTGTAGTAGTTAGAGGACCAACACATTTCACCCTCCAACTGATATCCCGCGGGAAATAACGTCTGCGATTTTTATTTTAAAAAAAAGTTATAAATTAGAAAAACAGAGAGAAAATCGGAGCAGAAATGAAGAATAAATAGGAAATAGGATCGGTTCAATCTCATGGGGTTTCTTTTTCTTTTCTTTTTTTTCCCCTCGAAACGGGTCAATCTCGTTTCGTTTTCTAACCGAATTTAAACGGCATCGCTTTAAATCAGAGAAGCTAATAAAATAATAATTTCAAAGTAATTATTTTATATGCGACCGTACACTCTAATTTTTTTTTTTTTCCAAAGTTTGATCAAACAATTCAAAAAATTTTTACACCTGGGTTTAAAAAATTTGAGTTGTATTAATGTTTTGTTAACAATTAATTATTCAAAAGTCAATTTAATCAACAAAGTGAAAACTGCTCAGGTTATGCTTTTAGCAGGAAAAAAAAAAAAGGACAAATCAATAGCTTCTTATACTACGCATTTTATACATATTTTCTTCCAAATGCGACATTAAATTCCATTTTTTTAAAAGAAGAGAAGAAATCGTTGGTAGTAAGCTCCAAGATAAAACACAGACTTAGTTAAATAATAATAATAATAACTAAATAAATAGCATTGAATTTTTTTGTCAATATATTTTTATTAACACAAACAGCTTCTGAACTCTTAAATGAGCACAAGAAAGAAAAACACGACCATGACTTTCCATTGCATTTTTGTAGTAACCATTCCATGTCACAGATACAGAGCCAAGCCCCCATTATCAACATCCCTCGTGACCTTCCTTCTCAAATCATTTTTAGTATGAAATCTATACATTCTCAGCCCCTTCAGGGTTCAAGTATGGAAGCAAACCACTTCCCTTCATTTTTCTGCATATAAATATAAATATTTATATGGCATATAATGTCATACAATGCCTAAACCAAAGAGACAAAGTTGGCTATGGCACTGCATCGTCATTCTCAGAGTCTCCCAACCAAGAGCCATTATAACCGAAACAGGTAAAGAGTATAAGTAATATTTTTTATGGTAATCTTGTCAACCCTGGTCCTTGGAAGAGGGAATGTCATGGACTTTGATATTTTGTCAAGGTTTGTGTATTTATGGGGACGATCAACAATATATAGCTGTGTGGCATAAATTGTAGGAGACCAATCAAAGCTCAACTTTCATATGACCTGCTGGCAGAGACACTGCAAATTGGCGGCAAAGATGCAAAAAACTTGAGCAACAGTTTCAGAGCATGAAGCCAATGCTTGAATGGAAAAGGCAATGAAATATACCATCCGCATCATGGCTATTAGGAGGAGGAGGAGCACTGGTTCCATAGCTCATCTGGACTACATTGTTAAGTTCATCCTCCCACACATTTGGAAGCTATAGTTAAAAGTAGCAGATATAAGATTAATATTTGTAGCAAAAGAGAATTGCGACGATAATCTCACAAATTAGGGTTTTTCCCATTTAGTATTTACCTGCTCTCTGCTAGTTGATCATGCATCTTAGAAAAATGAAGTAGCACTATGGTCTCAAAATATAATTCTTAACTATCAATTAAAGAATACCTGAGTAGGTTCCTTGAATCCTACAGTCAGAGGCGTCAACTGGGAACTAAGGGTTCTCCGTAGTACATCAGAAGAGCTACCCATGCCTGGAATGCCTGCCTGAATAAGTCCTTGTTGGGATGGATGTAATGAAGGATAAGCCATTGGCATATCCGGGGAAAATGCTAGCGTAGATGAAGGACCAACACGTGACTGAAGGATCTATATAGATATTACAGATCATCAAAGTGTATTAGAAGAAGGAAATATGTGTGAACAAAATATATGCCTGTCGCTGAAATTCACAAATGACTTACATCTTTAGCAAGCAGCCCTTCAATGTTAAAATCTAGCCTTGGATTCACTGTTGCAAGCTTCATTGAAAGAAACTGCATAAAAAGAGTTTGGGGTCATATAAAATGACTATTTAACTCATCAGATCACCCAACTTTGTAACAAAATGAAAGCATAAAAATTAGATCAGTTCCATGAATAGTTTTAGCTGGTCACACTATCAATGGAATCATCTCTTTTTAATATCATTCAAAAGCAAGACCTTAAAGACAAAGACCATTTTAGTTAGCATGGATAAACTACTTAATAGATCTTGTTGAGATACACAAGTTGCTAAAAGTTGTGGAAATTGAGCATTACAACCAAAACTCTTTGACTAACTTGAGAAATTTATGCTGCAGAGATACCAGGAACAAGATAAGCACCTCTCAATATTTTATTTCAACCACCACATTTTCAGAAAGAAAAGTAAAAGAGATACTACTCCAGTACCTCAACCTGCCGTTGCAGTGATTGTACATAATTAATGATTTCATCTAACATCACTGCCTTACCAGTAACCTGAAAAAGCAAATCAATTTCAGAACAACACTACACAGAATTCTGGTGAGAATAAAACTTATTAAGCAACTGGTTCAATCAAAACAACCTTGCTGCATCCAGGTACAAGGTCTTGAAGAAACTTCATCCTTTCACTGATCTTTTCCCTTCTTACCTATAGTTCAACAAAAATTAACTCCTATACAAATACAGTTAAGAGTTTGCACAAATTTCAATTAAAAACTTCCACTTAAAAGCTTACTCTCTCTGCAAGACTATGGCTGTTTGTTGCCTGGCCTCTTCGAGCTCTAACATGAATATATTCTTCTTTTGGTTGATCTGAAGCTTGGGACCCCTGTTTACTATGTTTTCCAGTGGCCTTGTTCGTACCTGTACTATGGTTTTGGTCTCCCTTCTGTTCGGTATTATCCTTTGCTGATTCACCAGGATGTTGTGAAGCTCCTTTGGGTTGATCAAGATCTGTATCCTGTCACAAAATTAGAAGCATGGATGAGAAAAAGGCACTAGGCGGTGCAAATTTTATACACTAGAGAAAAAAGGAAATAAAAAATCGTAACAGTAGCTAACCTGCCCATTCCTTTTCCTTTTCTTCGAGCCAAGCCCCTTAGTAGAAGGCGCCCCACCTGGACCCTCCAACATAGATGGTTCCTCTTGGCCACCACCGCTAAATTCAGCTTCATCAGATTCATTGCCAGACCCACCATTACCAACACCTTGCTTTGCTTCATCATGAGATTTCACTAGGCTTTCACTTTTCCTCTCATTTCTAAGTAGGCTCCCATCAGTAGCCCCATGCTCAACAGTCAAAGAAGCATCTTTTAAAGCTTCACCTGCATTTAGTTCGTTCTTTTGAGATTGCACACCAGATGCTGATTTCATGCCATTTCCTGCTAAAATGTCTTGAGCTCCAGGCATCATTCCCGCACCTCTTGAGTAAAGACCCATAGATTCAGGAACTGCAAAGGGGTTAACCATGTCATTAAAATTCCCACCATTGAAGCATGAGAACCTTGCCGCACGCTCTATGAAAGCAGAGTCAGCTGGCAACTGAGATAAGCTTTGTGGAAGCATTCCAGGCACATTTGGTAAGAACATACCAACCTTAGACATGGAATTTTGTGGATTCCAACACATATCAAGTGCTCTGTCAATACCACTTCTCCATGAGGCAGGAGTGCCTTTTCTCATTCCTAATGTGCTCAGAGTGTTTGAATTGTTCGGAACACTGATGTCACAAAAACTCAGGCTTTGTGAGTTGGTGGGGTGCTCCCAAATTGTTGGGCCAAATGAGTCTACCATTGAAGCAGAGGAACAGGAAGAACCAACTAAATCACCTTTGCTAACTGACATCGAATTTCCAACTGAAATCAAACCCACAGAAGTATTTGTGAGATTGGAGCCACCAAATCGCCAGTCTGAGGACATATCAGGTGAATAATTCATAGGATCTTCACTCTTATTCTCCAACTCAAATTTATCTTTGTCACCCATACCCATCTCTCCTTGAAAAGAACACTAAAAGCTGCCAGCAGTGACTACCTTTCTCTTACAATTATGTTCTTGAACAACCAGAAAGCTATCTACAGAAAATCCAACAAAAGCCTCCAAATTGACCACCCTCAATTACAACCTAGTAGCTCGGTAACATTAACCAAGGATCAAAAGCATAAAAATGCAGCGGAACTGAGAAAAGAAATACTACTTAATCTCCAAAAGGACTTAATATAATTTACGAACAAGCTTCAAACCAAACCATAAATTTGAAACTTATTTCACCAAAAAAAAAAAAAAATATATATATATATATATATATATATATATATATATTTGAAACTTACAGTAGAAGAAACATTGCATTGGTCTCAAAGATGTTCCTTCCAAAGGATAAATCCACCAAAAAGAAAAGAAATCATGTGACCGGAAGCTAATTTACCCAAAAAAAAAAAAAAAGCTTACGAGAAGTAAACAATAGAGACCCACTTCAATTAATGAGCTCAAAAGCAAAGAAATAAAGCCCTTGTACCCAAATAAACTGTCCCAACAATCACAGGTATTTAACAGCTACCATTTCCGAAGCAAACCCTGAACTTGAAGTACCGAAATTTCTCAAAGGGAAGCTCTCCCAAGACACAGAAACTTAAAAAGAGACAGTTCAAAGAAGAGCTGGAAAAAGTCTATGGAAGCAGTCAATTAAAACAAGGAACATTGATTTCAGCATATTAAATACCCCATTCAAAACCCTAGTCAGAGAAGCAGAAACCCCAGCTCTGAAACAGAGAAGAGAGAGAGGAACAGACAGACAGAGAGAGATAGCCAACTAAAAGTGGCCAGAGAAAGATACCCATTTCAGATTCTGAGCTACTTTTGGTACTCTGCCCTCCATTCAAGCTTTTTACTCGGAAAAACTTTTATGAATTTGGGCTGGCTTTGTTCAAACCCCCTTCCTGTTTCTTTCAGCTCAGGAACCTGCTACGCACTGTTACACACACCCAATAAAGAGAGAGAGTTGTATGTCAAAACAAGGTTTTTACTCGTGTAGAGAAAATAAAGAGAGCAAATTGAAAGAGAGAGAGAAACAAAGAGACGGCATTTGAAAGAGAGTGAAAGAGAAGGGTAATGGCAAAGTTCCTGCATTTATACCCACGCTTACATAAAAAAGAGAGCTCTTGATGATTAACCACCGCCACTGCTACTGTAAAATATTAAAAAGGAGACCTCCCACCGAGCTTTTCCTTCACAACCTTTATTATTTACTTTGATTAATTAAATTTGATTATTTTACTAAAATTTTCCAACTTTATTTTAACATTTCGAGCTGTGTTTTCTTTTTCCTTCTTTTTCTTCTTAACCTATAATTGTTCCAATTTGAGCTACCAACTGACACTGCCAACTCTCAGCTTAGGGGTTTTCCCTTTATCTTATTGCATTGTCCTTCATTACATCTTGGGAGAAGAGCTTAATAAGATCTTTAATGGGCGTTTGTTTGGTCAAGGACCCAAAATCTAGCTCATTTTCACACTTGCTTTTTTCTTTATGTTTATTAATCTAGAAAAATAAAGCCATTTGATTCTGCAGGTTTGCATTATTGTTTGAGAAGTTCAATGGTATCTCTTTCTGATAACTTGGCCGTCTTATCTATTACACTATGCCCTGTACTCTTTGTTTGCACATGCTAGTAAGAGAAAAAAAAAATTACATTGATTTCTTACCAAATCATGTCATTATATATCCTTGTTTCTTAATAAACTTAAAATTAATGGTCAAATTTGTTATTTGTTTTGATTTTCTTCAATTAGGGTAGAGCACAGAAATTCAAAATACGTTTTAATAAATTTTCAAACTCCGAGGCTAATAAGTTAGAGTAGGAAGATAATAAACTCCATGTATTCTTTCTATGATCCTTTTTTTCTTTTTCAACTTTGACCATTTTATATGCTTAAATTGTTGATCTTGTGAGGACCTGTTTAACATATCCTTTTGTTTCCATTGAAAGTGAAGGAAGTGGATGGTTTTCAGAAACCAAAATATCCTCATTTTGGTTCAAAAATTTGTTAACAGGTGTGTCATCTATCTATCTATCAACCCTATCCCTATTAATGGTGTTTACTGTTTTCCATCCACATTTAGCTATCGAAAACGTGTGTACATATATACATGTCACATTTTCACATTTTCTATAGTGAGAAAAAGTTCCATCCCAATGTGGTATAAATTACATGACACATTTTCTATTGGTATTGTGTGTACTTTCATTTAATTTTACAACAAAATAAGTGATTTTTAAAAACAAATAATTGAAGGGAAAAAAATATAAGGATTTTGCATGTACAAAAGTAGCCTTAAATAGGAATGGAGGTTAAATCACTAACAAAATTAATTTAATTTTAATGATTTCAGAAAAAAAATTGGACGGCATTGCTAACCCCCAAAGCTTAGCTTATGCGAGTTACATTCTTCTTCTTCATCGTCTTTTATCAGTAAAATATTTACAGGAAATATAATAAACTAACACTTTTTTTTTTCCTCATAACATGAAAAGCATTAACATTTAGTACTTGGGTATCATCAAAGATGTCAGTTCTTTTCCTTTTACAAATTATAAAAAATTTCTCTCAGAACTATTTTCATTATGCCTTTTTTTATTCGCATGTAACAATTTGTTGTTATTGAATGCAAGCTAGTAATGTGTTAATGGTGGAGTAGAAATCATGGTTGAAGACAGGCACCGAACCTTTCAACCTTTTCTTTTTCCTCACTATTTTTGGAAATTTGCTGAAGTATTTAAATGGAGGAACTTTAAAATGTATTAATTACTTAATATTTAAATATATAGGCTTTATTTTCCCATGGTTAGCTTTTTAAATATGTAGCCCTTATTAAATATTGTACAATTTCACAAGAATTGAACTTCTAAACATATGTACATATTTACAGATAGAAATCACCAATAAAAAGCAATCAAATCTAGTGGCTACAAATTGCATTCTCATGGTTGACCAACGGCTCCATAAGCTAGGAATAATTAGATAATATTCTTCATTAAACAAGGCTTGTAATCCATGAATAATTAAAAATAAATAAAATATTTAATTAAGAAGATAGTAGTAATATAATTCCGAAAACCCTTGTTGCAATTTTTTTTTCTACTAGTTTATTCCATTGATGGACTGTCCTTAGCTTTCTTTCTCTCATGTCATTATTAGTTGGCATTGGGACTTGCAATCACAGTGACCTAAGCTTTAGAATAATGGAATCTCCCCGCACACACTTTTTGCTTTATACAACCCCTATAGTACTATTAACCCACATAACAAAGCATTAAAAAGAAAAAAAAAATGGTCAATTAAGAGGTAAAAATGATTTGTGTTGATTGGGTTGCTTTTACAAGGTAAGTTACAGAGAGAAGAAAAAAGTAAACTATAGTACAAATATATATGTACACAAACTACACGGATATTTTATACATGTATATATCATGTATGTATGTGTCAATCTCTTCCTTTAGTTTATTACTTCATTTAAATAAGCTGAAATATATAGTATATCATATAATATTATAATTTTTCTCTGGTACAATGCATTATTAGAAACCATGAACAAAACCGCTTAGAGGGATAGTCCAAAGAAGAAGACAATAAATATTAAAACCTACCACACCATACATGTTAAAGAATTGTGGAATGATGGAGAGGGTGTGTGTATTAGATTCCTCTAGTACCATTTTGCTCCTATAGATTATGGAAAAGGCCAAGAACTCAACAAATGGGGAGTTGCCACATGTAATGGGTGTGCCCTATTGTAGGAGGACCCTATTGATTGGCGTCATGTATGAAAACGATAAAATTTGCAATTAAAGAATTTGTAATTTAAATATTACTATATTAGTGTGAAAAGAGATAGAGAGTTGGGTCATGGTTGGCAATGGCACTTCTTTTGGAAAGCTAAAACCAAGAACCAAATCCCATCCATAGCAACATGGGATGGGAGTTGGGGATTCGAGATCTCTTAAGCAGAAACTTTATAATTCTTTAACCTCAATTAACCCTCACTGTATACTTGATCATTACTCTCTCACACAAAAGTAAGTCTTTTGGGCTTGAGTTTTAATCATCAGTTTGGGAGGAGCACGTTTGAGACTTGAAATTATGTCAATCTATTATTCTAGCACTAGTACTATATATAGTTATAAAATAATGAGCACCTATATATAAATATAGGTATATTAATATTTGTGGTGTGAATCTTTTAATTCTTCTATTTTACTTGAAGCATGCAATAAATAGGGCTAGGGAAAGATTATGGGAACTGGGTTTGAACCCCTTTATTATTCAAACCAACTTTTTAAGTAAATGAAACCGCGACAAGATCCATGTCCTTCCTAAGCAACAAATTATAAATAATAATATTTAATAATGAATTAAAAGTATATATGCATTTTAGATGCTGTATGCATGTTAATTATAATGTCTGACTGCTTTAACTTGGTCATATATATTTTCTTTAACATAATTATACTATATATATGTATATATATACTTGATCAGAGTCGTATATAACTTTTGAAGATACAAAAAGATCTTGAAGAGTTACAGGAAGAATGTCAATTGGGTCTGAGAAGGGAACAACAAATCTGCTTCTTCAGATTTTTAGTTTTTTTTTTTTTTTTTAATTTGAAATGTTTTTTTTTTAATGGTGAATTTGATGCAGCATCATTGCACAAAAGCATGATAAGATGTAGTTGAATGATTGTAATTGAAACTTTTGAAGCACCTCTTTTTGGCCCTCACTTTTCTTCAACTCCACTTTCATAAAACTCCACACCTTTTCTTAGCAGACAAGATGCTGTGTCTCTTGGAAAAATGTGGAAATCTTTTTTCTACTGCCCACATTTTTACTCTCTCCTGCCAAACACACAAAGTTAGTGTATAATATATATATATCCAATATACGTCCCGAAGTGCTTCCAATTTAAATAATTTTTTAGGGGTTTAATTAATAAGTACATTAATGCAATACATCATAATCTAACACAACATTCATTCATGCGCAATATAGTAACAAAATTAAGCATTCAAAAGCTATTTCGCAAAACAAATAAAAAAGGACACATATTTAATAACCATGCTTTTCTTTTTGAGAAGATAAATAACCATGCTAATAGTAAGCAATTATGTACGTACGTACATGAAAAGTACTTTCCAAACCGGATATATATCTATAACTAATCATTTTCGGATATTGCCGAGTAGGTTTATGTACAGGTACGAGCTAGTACTTCTTTTATTACCAATATTAGCAAATCTCTTGTTACAAATTTTATATGCGAATGTATATACCAACTGATCATCATCAATTTCAAAACTAATTCTTTGGAAAATCCGGAAGAGACCTAAACACATGAAAAGTTATGCCAAAGTATGCAAAAATATAAAGTAAGTTCGTTAAACATATCTCTCTATGTAGGGTTTTAAATTAACAAAAAAGAAGAAGAACATATTCACCTTTATTTATTTTTTATTAATTTCTTAGCTTAACATCGATGTATATAAATTAATCCCATCTTCAGAAGGTCCTTCGGAGTTTTTTTTCAATTTAAAGGCAGTGTGTTTTTTTTTAAGGCAAGCATCAGTACGTACTGTGACTTTAACAGCACGTTTTTCTTACTTATTTCCTGCTTAATTGGGCAGTGAAGCGTGATGAGGAATACCCAAGTGAATTGAACGTTTTTCCAATGCTATATATATTAGCCAAACGGCTTAGGATTGAGACATATCTTCGATGGCTTTAGTCATAACTCACCGATAAATTGGATGGTATTTTTCCATAGAATATATATATATATATATAAAACACAAAGCCCCATGTATATAATTTTTTATTTCCTCTTGTATAAAAAACAAAAATAAAAATCTAATTTCAATGGAAGTGTTTTTCTTCTTTACACATGTACATTTGCATGTGCTATATATATAAAAGCCTCAATTGTCTATGTTGATGTGAGAAAAGACTTCTTCTTGATAAGGAAACACATGATCGATATCTTAGGGCTGAATGTGACAAACCAAGCTTAACAAGTTAACAAGTTTGCTTCAATTTGTTCCTTTCTTTGTTTGTTTTTTGAAAATTTTTTGTTAATTAATAATTAAATGATGAAAGATTTTATGTTTAATTAATTTATGAAATAAACATTTAAAAACAATTCAAAATCTCGTTTTTTTATAAAGTTTATATCTTTTTAATTGCTGGTTTCCGAGGGATTGAGTGATGATTTAATGTGGTCATTAATGTAATTTTTAATAAGAGCATGGAGGTCATGTACCTTTTAAAACATTTTATACTTATAATAATGCCTCTTATTTATTTTAAATTTTAGATCTTTTGCATGTACATCTTTTCTTCTATGAGTCAAACTATATACGTTAATCAACACATTATTATTATTATTATTATTATTTTTAAATGACTAATTAATTTCTTATGCATGTGTATAACCAAATTAATATTAGCCTAATTGAAGGGTGTCATTGCATCAATATCTTAAACACATGGATAATACTACTATAAAATTTCTCAAATTAAGAAAAAAATAAAAAGAAGAAGATAAAAACTAATAAATATAGACATATACAGGTCATGAAGACAATCATATACCATCATTATAATAAATTAGTTCTACACCTTAAGCTTCCTGAGAACCCAACCACACATACATTGTCAAAAAGGAAACTAAGTCTTGGAATATAATAAGCTTGTTTTCCATATGCACGATGATATATAACACAAACATACAATTTTGATCAAAGTATGCATGCAAGAGACTGATATAGATATAGCTACTCACAAACTAATATATGGTGGTCCAAACCTAATTTTTGTTGAAAAATGAAAAAAGGACCTGACTTTTAACAAAATGATGATTGACATAGTAGGGTCAATACAACGTGTTGTGTATCTTTTTCCTTTCTTTATTCAAACTTAGATTTGATGGCATTCTAATTTATTGTCTTTTCGCCAAGTGAGTTGGCAAGTGAATCATTGAAAATTTTCATGAATTTGCAAGGAAAATACAAAAAGAAAATATAACCCCAATTTTCAATCATTCTCATATATATTTGAAAATATATTAGTAAATAGTCGAATTCAGATCATTTATTCTTAATTAGAATTTATATATCATCAAAATAAAAAGAAAAAGAAAAATAAATATAAAAATATGTTAATTCTAACTGAAAGATAAAAAGGGATAAATCTTTCATACTTTAATTTTTTTTTTCTTTTTTGATTTCTGTTCTTATTTATTTATATTTGGAATCTAAGTTTAAGCTAGAAAGGATCGGTTTTGCTCATATGGTTCACAACAACTGGGCTATAATGAGCATAAGCCCAATATAAATGGACTACTAATTACACGTCCACACCCAAAAGCTCAAAGCCCACCCACTAAGATGCTTGTCTATGACTCACTCAGTTAGGACCCCAACACCCACAACCCACCACAGAAAAGCGTGGTGGACTAGTCAAATTCTTCCAGCTCCGAACTTCATGCGTTTATACTTTTTTAATATAAAAAATAAAAAGCAAATAAATAGATAATAAATCTGGTCTCTGACATGGTGCAGTAAACCACTTTTTTTTTCTGTTTTCTTTAATCCTCGAATGAAAAAGAACCCCATTATTCAATATTTATTTATTTGGTAGAAGTAGAATTCAATTTAAGTGACCCATTTTAACGACGGTTGCCAACTTGGCAAGGCTTCCCAAGATATTTATGAAATCAGGAATTCGTAATAGCCACTCCACAATGATTACTACGTTATCATTAATTAATTAATTAATTAACTATGTATGATACCAAACGGGGAATAAATAATTAAAGCCAACAAAGATTATCATTAATTAATAAATTAAATATATATATAATGCCAAACAGGGAATAAATAATTAAAGCCAACAAACAATATTGATTGCATGATTTCTCTCAAACCCACATGCACGGAAATAAAAATCAAGTCTTTGCCCCGTGATTGATTTGCAGTAATCGCTGGGGAATATGACATTGACAACCGACAAGGACGTGTTTGGCACTTTTGATTAGAGCAGGCTTCGGCGTTTACTATGTGTTACACATCGTCGTTCAAGCTTCTGGGACCTACGTGGAGCGTGGGTTTGCCAACCTGAACCTCACAACATTCTCATTGGGCAGCGCCACTATTTGGGTTTTTGACTAATTATTTGGTACCTCGGTTTCACAGAGATCCCGAAAGCCTCATGACGGAGTCTTACTTGCCCTTTGTTTAACGGTCAAACCAAAATGAAGAGGTAGTTGAGCAAGAAAAACTGTTGATTTCTCATCGTTTGTCTGGCTAATCGTTTTCCTGGTGAGGTACCAAGAAGACCCAGAAAGCTTTTCCTTCCAGGTACTTTTTCTGAGAATCCACGAGCTTATTTTCCCATCATTTGTTTTTCATTTCTTGGAGGTATGAAAATTGTCTCTGCTGTAGTTTGTTAATTATCAGCTAATTAATTGTGGAGAGTGAATTGAAAAGTTTTTATTTTTATTTTTCCCAGCTGTTTTGTTTTTGTGAGTTTGGCTGATAATTAGTATCCAGTCAGGTGAATATTTCACTCGGTTTTAGATCTTTAAGCTGTTGAGGGATGCTTAATCCATTAGTTTTAATTTCATTATTATCAATTCATAAACAAAAAGGCACGCATTATGATGTACCTTAACTCATAGGCTCAGTATTCAACAAATGTTTTGGGTGTTGAGAATTACAGTGACTTCGTCTACCAATTGTATGTGGAAATGTTCTTCGTTGAGAATTATAGGAAATGTTCTTGATTGTCCAGCGGTTTTGAAGGTGCTAAATTGAGTTGTAGAATTTCACTTTGATCTGTGGTTTGCTGTAAGTTGCTTGTTATTTGTTCACTCAGTTGAATCTGGTTAAAATTATGAAGAATTAATAACCCACTTTACAATTACTTGCTCTGACTTCAATATCATTCTCTATTCTGTCCTTTTGTGACTTTGTAGAGCTTCATATTCAAGAATTTCAGTTTCAAACTTTTTAGTTTTTTCTCCTCCACCGGGTTGCTAAGCCACCAAGTTCAGATATTGGAATGTCAGACCATGCTATGGGTGATATTAGTGTAAAGAGTTCAGATTCTGAAATAAAGTATATACATGAAGGGAGCTCACCTAAAGAAACTGGGATGCTGGAATTAGAGAATTTCATGAATGTTCTAACAAAAGTAGACTTGGACTTGGCATTTTCTTCTGAGAAATTAGTAAATCTCCATGTGCTTCTGACGAACCTTTTGGCCCAGGAAAATGATCTTGAGACAATGGCCATGGGGAATAACTATATTTCTGCAGATTTTATAGAGGAGGCATTGGTATTTAATCTTTTATCTGGCATTTTAGATTCTGAGGTAAGAGAGCTGGACAGTTTCATGGGTAGTCTCCAAACAGAAGTTTTTGATTCCCATCAAAAAGTATCTTCGTGCAGACACTTGAGAGAAATTTGCACAACCATGGAAGAGAAGTTGCATGGCTCTGAAGAATCTTTGGACCAGTGTCAACATCAAATTTCAGAGGTGAAGCTGCAGTCAGCCAAGTTGCAAAGAACTGTTCTTGCTTTTACACATGATAACTGTAAGTTAATGTTTTTAAGTCTAGTCCGGAGTTTCCTTGCTCTCTTAATTGAAGATTTACTTTACTTTTGTGTATTGTTTACCTGAGGTGTGTATGTGAACAGGGAGAACAGACATGGCCTTGGAATTATCAGAAAATGGACCACTGTCGAACGTAAATACTAAATCAAATCTGCACATGGCTGGACAACAAAGACATATTCTAAGGATGCTGGAAAAATCACTTGCAAGGGAGCTAGATCTTGAGAAGAAGTTAACGGAATCAAAACAAACTGAAGAAGAACTGAAAATAAAGCTACATTATACAGAACAGATAGCGTTTCACATGGAAGAAGCTGCTGAAGTAGTTTGGGGAAGGTTTTTAGAGGCTGATAATTCTTCTGAAGTGCTTAGGGGAATTTCAAAGGAATTGGTGGGTCAACTCCATCTTGTTCATTTTCACTCAAATAGTTTGATTCAACGAGACAGTGAGTTGATATCTAAACTCCAAGATAGTGTAGAAGAACTTAAAGAAAAGACACTGCTTTACAGAAGCTCAAGAGTCGTAATGAAGAAAATAGTGCCAATAATACCGAACTAAATTCTCTGAGGCAAAAGTGAAGTTTCTTGAGGAAAAGCTGGTAGAATCGAGATCAAACTGAAAAATGCAAATGCCACTAATAACTTAAGTCAAGAGAAACTTATGGAAGTGGAAAATCTAGTTGAATCATTGAAAGAAAGCATTTACATGGCAGAAACTAGGGCTGAAAGTGCAGAACTTAAGGTTGCTGAGTTATCTGGAACAAATGTGGAACTCACAGAAGAGCTGAATTTTATTAAAGGAAGTGCTAGTAATGCAGAAAAGAAGGTGGGTGCTCTTGAGAAGCAGTTAAGAGAAGCAGAGGTCCAATTACAGCATGCAAGGTTGTCTTCTGAAGCAAGCCAAGAGCAGCAGAATATGTTATATTCTGCAATTTGGGATATGGAAACTTTAATTGAAGATCTTAAATCAAAGGTTGCAAAAGCTGATAATAAGAATGAAAGTGCAGAGTATATTGCATTGTCTGAGACTAACTTGAAACTTAATAGAGAACTAAGTATGTTAAGGGCTAGAATGGAGTGCTTGGAGACATCTTTGGATCAAGTTAATACTGTTAAATTTTCTACTGCAAATGAAATTAATACAAGGACTAAGTTCATTATGGATATGGTAATGCAACTAGCAGTTGAAAGGGAGCGCATCCAGAAGCAGGTTCGTTACTATCTTGTATAACCATCTCATTTCTTTAGATATTTGTTTCCTTTGCCTTGAGTTCTCAAAGTGAATATAGTTAGTGAAAATTCCTTTTGATGTCCCATGATGGTTTATGAGTTTAAAGTGTTTCTCTATAATTATTGAACTGCGTAAACATGAGGCAACTTTTACGCAAGTCTATCGATAATTCCAATTCCAATGGCCACACATCATGTTATAGGGAAAAACTTCTATTTATGCCATTCTCTTTCTCATAACACTCTATTCTGTACCTTATATCCAAACGTACCTTTTTTTTTTTCCTTCCAACTTCGAGTTTATCTGATAGATTAAATATATTGTACTAATTAAGAACCAACTTAGAGAAGATTCACCTAAGCTCTACCAACTATATACTGTGCAGTTACATGCTTTAACAAAGGAGAACAAAATTTTGGACGAGAAGTTATGTAACACTATGAAGGATGATGTGGTTTACCATAATGAAGACGGTGAGTCCAATGCTTCTTGTGAAAAATCATCCTTGCCAACGGTGGCAGATTCGCTGGGAAACAGTTTTCAGGCAGGTATTCTTCTGGATCTTTAAAAGTCATAATGTGCTTTTCCAATTGCATTTTTTGTGGATGATTTCTTTCAAAATGGTGTTTGTTTTACTCTTGAATACCAGAAACTCTGAGAGAAAAAGCTTTATTAAGTGTATACTTTTGTACCTTTTGATTTTTTGCTGATTGTGGATTATTTTTCTGAAAATTTCTCCTACTTCCACCGAAGCAGGTGATGAACCATCACAGGATTCAGTCTCATGTGACAATAGTATGAGGGACTCCATTTCTGTAAATAATGATACTGGTACAGTTTCGAATCTGGAGGCTTCGACAATGATAGTGGCCAGGCAATTAAACGGCCTAAAGTATGTCTTTTGGCAGTATTTGTCTCACTACTCTCAATGTCTCTCATGTATTTTCTTAACCAGAAACCATTGTTCTTTAAATGATTTGTCATGGTTTAATTTTTCTCATAGTCTTAAATTCAATACCTTTTCCCCCATTTCATCACATCCGTTATATCCCATGTTCCTGTAGCACCTTCTATAGCTTGCTGTCCTATCTCAAGGTTTTTCTTAATTCTTCATACTTCCTTGTAAATTTCCCAAGTGATTTCTTCTTATAATTAGCCTAAATGAGAATGCTGAAAAATGGGTCTATTTGGAAAAAGCGACAATGAAAAGCAAGCATGAGAAAAATCTCAGATGAAGATGTGCAAGGAAGACCTATTGAGGCAAATTTTGCTCCAATAGCAAGCTCGCTTTTGAAACTATCCTAGATCAGTTGAGGCCTAATAGGATTTCTTTTTGTATAAGTAAACTATAAGGATGATTGTAAGCTATGTATATAGTTGAGATTTTCTGTTTGGAAGGCTGGAAAATATAGTGAAGAAGATGAGAAAGCAAAGCCCTTCTTTCTTGTAGTTTATTTGTACGTCATAAATGGTTTAGTTTATTGTGAAATGTTTCAATTTCAAATTATCAGGGGCTTTTGGAAATCAAAATCTGACTGCTATTGAATGGTAGTCTCAATTTCAAAACTCTTAAAAGTTTAGAGTCACATAGTAGCATGATCAAGAAAACTAATCACAAAGCCTTAATTAGCTTTTTCATGAAGTTAATCAAAATTTTAAATGTTGAATTAAGAGCGTGAAAACTATTTTTCTTTAATAAACTAAGCTAATTTAATTTGCTCTTCGTGTCACCTTTGCATGCATAAAAATTAAAAAGTTTGAAGTGTTTAACATGAGCCATCACCATCACTCATCACTCTTGAGATTGAGAATAAGAGGTAAAAATTATGTATTAACAATAATATAATTAAAGCATTTAGAATATTAACATAAAAGACAAACTTAAATACATTATAATAAACAACTTAAATATTCAATTATATTCGGTTTAGAAAACTTTCGAAATATAGTTACATTACCAATAATCATTTTCATTTTTTAGTTTTTATAATTTTCGTTTTTTTTTTTCTACGATTTTCGAAGTTTCGTTTTAATGTGAACTAATTTGGATAAAAATATAAAGTAGGTTTTAATTGTAATATTAATGAAAGTATACGGTTGACACGGTTAGTCAATAAAAGAAGAAATAAAAAAATAAAAAATAAATAAAACGACGAGTCGTTTTGTACCTGATCCCTACCACTGGAATCCGAAACTCAATGCGTCACTTTGAGCTGAAATAAAACCTAACCCTAAACCCCTTATAAAAACCCCTCTTTTAGTCTATTGCCCCGTTCTGTTCATCGTTTTCGGCGATTCAAAAACCCAGAAAAGCAGAGGAAAAACTTGCCATTATTGAATGCTTGATTCTGTGATGCGTAGTAGCCCTCTCACTATTTCAGTCTACATCCACTATTTCGGTACCTTCAAATCAATTCTATTTCTTTCTATCTCTCTCTCGATCTCTGGGCTGAGATTCTCACACTGTGATGCACCAGAAAGCCCCTTGTTGCATATAGTTTTGTCGCAAGGAAAATACGGGAAAAGGGTGTAAAGGTGCTAAATTTAAACTTTTCGGCGTTAATTGTAGCGATGGATTTGATGTTTCCTTCCGCACAATTCTATTACGCCGGATAAAGAAAAACCCTGAAGTTTGAAACTTGGAAATAGGCAAAGCAAAATGATGAAGATTTTTTTTAATCTGAATGTTGATGTGGAACTCTATATCAGTGTCTTCAAAGTTCTCTGATTGCTTTGCTAAATATTATCATTACTATTTATGTGAACTTGTTTAGATGGAACTTTGAATTTCCTGGTAGTTAGGTTTTTGTTTACCATGTTTGTGAATTTTTGTTTACCATGATTATCCGTGTTACCATGATTATCAGACCTCTTATTTGTGTCCATGACATGATTATAGTTGCTGCTAGGTTTTTTCCACTGGCTGTTTATTATGGAACCTGTGATTGTTTATACTGAAGGATGTTTTGTGCCATTAGTATATGGATTAAATTTGGGACATCTCCAAATGTTTATATGTTGATCTTGAACTTTCTGTTGAAATACAGTAAAATGAACGAACGCACCAAAATTCATTGTCTGTCATGTACATGTATTTCAGGCTGTACGAGCATGGTGCTATAGAAAATTCCTTCGTAGACTATTTCATCGGCGTTTCTTGCCTTTGTTGACTGTTAGAGAAGAGGACAAGTTAATATTATTACTACTCTTTGATCTGATCATATTCTGTCTTCTAAGTAAATTTGACCCTTCAAATTGCTAGCTTGAAGCTGTTGTAAGATATGTGATGGGATAAAAAAGTACATGTTATATATAATGAATCTAGAGTTTGGAGAATAGTTATTATACCACATTTTTCACTCATGTATAATGATTCTGTGAGAAAGTTATTGATGTCTATGCTGTTCGGAAAGATTCACAAGCAGACATAAAGATATATTTCGGTCTTGTGTCATTTTTCAAGAGACTAACCTAATCTTGTGCCATCTTGCAAGAGACTACGTTTATTTGTAGTGTTGCTTGAATTTTTATAGCCATGTCGACCAAAATCGTTTAACCGACCTTTCTCATGGAATTGAATGCATCAAGCGATCAAACCATGACTTCCTTTGTTGGCTCCCACTCTACCAGGACGGTGACCCCCTCGAAAGAGAACGTTTGGGCGCTTGCTTTTGGAAAACCAAGTTAGGGATTCAGTGACCGATGGCCTGAAAAAGCATCCACAAAAGTTGCATCTCTTACGATACACTGAATTTGTTTAGCCCCCGGCAGGAATTTGACGTACAAACAAGGCTTTTTCCTTGTGTTAGTTATTGTTTTCTTGCTTTTGTTCTGGTACATCTGAGGCTCTATCTATAAGACCTTTTATTTTATTTTTTTTTAAAAAGAAAAATTTATATTATTCAATTGCATAGGTAAACGTTTCTCTTCCAAACAATGTTATTTCAAGTTTCAACTAAACTGAAACTATAAAAGAAACACTGTTATATTGGCTGATTTTGTAACAAGTACTATATATATACATATGTACACACACATGGACATGTGTATAGGCGTGCTATATCATAACTTAGCTAAGTAATTTGTTTTGGCATGATGTAGGCAGTCAATCAGAATAGATTATCCCAAATCTGTTTCAGATCCAATGTAGCACCTATGCGTATTTAAGGTACATATGAAATGTATTGAATTGATTCTATCGCAACTTTGAATATGGAATTCAAAAGAATCAAATAGAAAATGATTTTCTGAATCATAGAACTATAATGAAATATATGATTAATCAGCATTTATCGATTCACTTATTTTTATTTCTTCATATACATACAAATGGTTCGATTCGCTTATTTTTATTTCTTCAATCGAGAGATCCACAGGATCCTAATGCATATAGGCACAAATGGTCAAACGCTGCAAGAATTTACTGGAACACATCATTTCTGTTCAGAAGAGCCGTTCTCATTTTCAAGTAAAAGTATAATTTAGCTAAAATATTGTTTCATTAGTTATAAATACTTTCGAGGAACCAAGTAGCTTTCAGTGCAAAACCAGTTGAAAAACTGGGGCCACTGGTTATTTGCAAGACTGAATATTTTATACTTTTGCTAATTATATGAGGTAAATACGAGTATTGTATGTTGTAAGTAATCCCAGAAAACCCATTTATTACCTTCTCAATCTCTGATTCTACCATTCTTGTTTCACTCTATATATATATATATATATATATATATATATATATATATATATATATATATATATATATATATATATTGCCTTGTTGGTTTTAACTTCATATGCTATAAACCACTATGTGCTCATCTAACGCTACTCATTTAAGTATAAAACAGAAACTTTATGTAACTTTTGGATAATTTATGAGTGGAATTAAAGCTTAATTTAGTTAAATATTTATGAATACTAAGCTATATTCTATTATATAAATTTGGGGCCATCGGTTAAAAGGAGAGTAAATATTAACCGTACATTCCGTATCATACTTAAAATATTAATAAATACCAAGCTTAGGACTTATTTGATAATATGTTTGTCTTTTTATTTTTATTTTTAATTTTTTTCTCTTGAGTTATGTGTAATTTGGTTAGTTTAGAGGTTGATTAGAGTTTGTTAAATATAAGTTAAACTAAAAATGTGAAGAAAAATTAAAAACACAAAATAAAAAACACTTTTAAAGTGTTTTTATTTTTTATTTTTATTTTTATATTTTTTTTAATTAAGTAGTCTAACTAATATTTAATAAATTTTAACCAACTTCTAAACTAATCAAATTACATATAACTGAGAAAAAAATAACTATGTTATAAACATGATCTTAATTTTTTGTTGAGTGTGTGTGGAAGTAAAAAAGGTAACTATATGCGACTTTAATGTTGCACAATTTATGAGTGGAATACGTGCAATAAAAGCTTAATTTTTATGAATACTAAGCTTTCCTTGGTTTTAAATCTGGGGCCAGTTGTTAAAAGAAGGGGTAAGAATAGTTTTAAATTACTTCTGCTAATAACATAAGGTAATTGTAACTGTGGTTGGTCTGTAACACCAGCAGCCCATTTATTATTTTCTAATTCTGCCATTCTTCTTCTAACGGAGCATACCAAAAAATAAGAAAAACACCTTCACAACTACTATATACGTAGTTTTGAGCAACCAAATGGTTCCATTGCAAAAACCAGAAAACTTTCAAGTGTGCACCTGGAGATGTGGTATAGTGGTAAGGAAACCGATCGAACCCTCACACTTATTTATAAGAGTTGTGATTCAAGTCTTTATAAGTCACCGTTAATGCTACAGGTTATTAAATATCAAGTGGAGAGAGAACTATTAAAGAAATAAATTTACTGTTCTAAACTTTTATAGGGTTGTAAAATTAAAATAGCAATAAAATTTTATCTTTTAATAAAATATTAATAATTGGGGATTCCATATTGATGCTATTTTTTTATTGGAGATAAACATAACAATATTTTTTTAATCCTTTATATATATATATATATATGGTTTTCTATTCAGCCTTTTTTTTTTTTTGTAAACTAATCAGTCCCTGAATATGGAGAAAGCTTCAAACAAGTTAGCTTTCCTAGTTGGTCTGGTCCTGTTTTTAGCTTTAGGTAAGACTCTCTCTTTCAATTTTCTTTTTGTCTTCGTTGTTTCTGACGCCAAAAGTTTTCCTTGGGCAACGTGCTTGCCAGTTTTTTTTTTTTTTTAAACCGTTTGTGTTTTTTAATCTTTAAGAAAAGCTTTACATTAAAGTCATTTGGGAGAGTTATATATACAATATATGTACAAAGGTTGCGGTTTAATAGAAAAAAAATTGACTGTTTTATTATATTTATTTGGGAGAGTTTTGATTTGAGTTTTAATAAATTTTATTATTATATTAGGTGTACTCAGTTATGTTTGAATCGTCAAATAAAAGGGATTTATTAGAAGGCTGAGCTAGCTGTTCTAGACTCTTATAGAATTGCAAAATTAAAATAGCAAGAAGGCTACTCACTAATAAAATACTGAACTGATAAGATCTATATCGAAATATTTTTTTCCTCGATAAAAAAATATATAATTTTTTAGAGAGTCTGTGTCTATTTGAATCAGTATACACTGTATTTAAATGAAGATTGTCAAAATACAATTAAATATTAAGAAATATAGGATACAATTTTGTAAAAATACATCTGGTTTTCTCTTATAAATTAAAATAAAACCTTTCTTGTTCTTCTGGCATTCTTTGTAGGTAGTGCAAATTTTATAAATAGTAACTATGATTCTGAGTCTATAGTATTCTAGAGATAATTTGTTAAATTTTTTATTTGCATATTAAAGGCGGTAAATTTGTCTTTAAAAATATATCCATTTGATTGAGCCTTGTACCCAATTTTTGTTAGTCTTCATATTCTTTATATATATTTTTAAATATATTTTTAACAATTATATTAGAAAATATAACATTGGCAATTCGTTATATATATGTACATATATGCAGGTTCTCAATTATCAGGAGCCTTGGCAAAAAAATATTGTGCATATTTATTGCAAAACACCTAATGACTGCAAGTATCTAGATCCCTGCAATTGCATCGACACTTGGTGTCAAACATCTTATCAATCATCCACAGGGAGGAAACTAAAATGAAAGCCTATGAACATGTGTTCAATCACTCACAGGAAGGAAACTAAAATGAAAGCCTATGAACATGTGTCAAACATCTTATCAATCACCCACAGGAAGGAAACTAAAATGAAAGCCTACGAACGATCGTTTGGGGAACTGATTTATCAAAAAGCCTTATTGGGTTTATTTTGAAATAAAAATGTTGAATCTCTTTCTATGGGTGTGCAATGTACTTCACTTATTTGGAATGTATTCTTTTCAAAGGGAAATAGCTAATCAAATAAGTCCATTTATGTATCACTCACAAGTCTCAAAGCTAGTTATTATATAATTTTATTTAAAAATAAAAGGGCTATTATTGAATTGAGGGCCGCATTGATAACCCAATTAGGAAGAGCAAACTACTTCTTTTGAGTGCTGAATTTCCATTTCATTTAGTATGTAAAAATGTGTTGCAAACCCTTTAGAAGTAACGGAGGGAAAATAAACGTTCAAAGGTGGAATTAGTCATTGCATCCCTTGTCATTACAGCAATTCATATATAACAAAGAAAAAAAATTTTAGGTACCACAACATAGGCTTTGCCATATATAGGCTTTACATAGGCATACACAGGCATACATAGGCTTTACCACAACATGGGCATACAGAGGCTTTACCATATATGTTGTTGGTACATAGCAAACTAGGAATACCAAATATCTTGTTCTCAGGCTCCGTCATGTTCACCAACTAGCCAAAACCTTTCTCTACTTGTTGCAACCACATATATTCATAGTGATCTTCATTAGCATCAATAATGTTGCTGGTGTGGTGTCTGGTAAAAGGTGAATATCATGGACCTTATATGGTCGATATGGAGTCGGTGATATTATATGACATGGCCCTCCTCTTTCAACCGGGCTTGGGACCGGCAGCGTCGAAAAGATATGGAACTCAGATACATGGACACAGGCAGAGTTACCTTGTGTCATAGACACATTCTTTTGATGAGAGATTCAATTTAACTTAATTGGCTGTCGAAGCAATCCAGCACGACAGAATAAGTATCAAAATCATCACTTTTTTTTTTTGGTAAATATCAAAATGATCATGTTAATTGTAGATGATGCAAACCCTCTACAAGAAACTATTGACTAAATTGTATTTAACTTAATGATATATATGTGTAGAAGCTGCAAAAGTTCCATATACTGGTACTTAATTTCAACTTCTACACACATATGCTTCATTTCGATATCATTAAGTAAAGGATATGATGAAGGCTAGAATGCAAAAGGCACAAGCTAGCCAACTGACCCATGTGAGGTAACCAGGAGGAAGAAACTGGTCATCAAACACAGCCCCATTGCTGCAACAACAGAGCCAATGTTCTCGAAAGCATTTGAAAGTCTTGGATAGACGTGGCGTAGAAAACTTCCGCCACCGCGAAAGCTATAACCATAACACACTGAACTACCTGCTGAGTAACCAAATGTGGGTGATCGAGAGTGGACAAGTTCTGTAGCGAGAGACACAAGGCAACAACCGCTTGGAAAGTAAGACCAAGGATTGTCTTCCCTAGAGTAGTCGTCTTAGGTTGGTGATTATTTTGCATTTCAATTTCTAAAGCATCAACATAGAGAGGAAGGCAATCTAATCCATGGTGTCCTCGGGATCTGATAGCCGAAGAGGCTGTGATATATCTGAATCTGGTAATGGAATTCAAATTTGGTGTAGGTGGTGTAACTCTATGATCGACATGGAAGCTACGTTTAATACGTGACCATAGACGGGATAGAGCTGCACAAGCACGGCGATAAGCCCGCTTGGTTGTAGTGAAAGGTGGGTCATTTGAAGAGGTTGGATATGAAGGATTATACATGTGAAAGAAACACAAAAACAAAACTAGTGGAAGAAAAACATAAACAAGCAAAAACAATGACGAACGAGAACACCAAATTTATAACTTTTTTGTTGCCTCCTAAGTTACACACTTGGTTCCATTTTCGATTTTATAAGGGCACAAACAGTGTTTCAGAGTACTCCACAAGAAATGGATGATTATTCTCTTGGGAAAATTTCCTAGTAGGCTCCAAGTAATTGCAAATTAAGGCAATGCTACTTTAGTTAAATTTCCTGAATGAACTATTTGTTTTGGCGTTAATAATGATGTGGACCAAAACTTGGGAATCAATCAAGATGATATTCCAAAATGGAAGACCAAAAAGCAACAACTTGAACTCAATTTCGGTTGGATCTTTTGGCCATCTTTTTTTTGGACGGACATAATTTATTCTTTGTTTGACTGATGTGAGACTAATCGGCCCTACACGTTCAATTATTTTTCTATATTTTATGTAAGACATTCTAAAGTAGCACTTTAATTATGTTGAAGTCCACGTATGATTGACGCGCTCATTAATCCTCTTCAAAATATTACCTTTCTCTTTGTTTTTCATTTTTCTTATGTCTTCATTTATACTTGAAAATATATTTTATACAAAATCAACCAACAGGAATAAAGTAAAATTAATTTTTTACGCATATATAAATATATATAGGACTTTCGGTTATCTTTCTCACTCTTTCTCCTTGGAAATTCCATTTTCTTAAAAGAGGTGACCCCATGACATGCTTTTAGTACAACACCGAAGTCGAAAGCGCTAAAGCAAAGGAATGTGTTTCATTTATGGTGGGGTTCCAAGTCTCTTATTGTGAAATCACATATGGACTATGGAACCACAGCTGTGGTTTCTCTATAGTCTTCGCCATGATTGGTTTCCTTGAAGTTGAAAGTGCTTATATACTTTTCTATATATAATAGAATATGAAACCTATGACTTTCACACTCACATGTACGGCTTAAAGCAATAGTATATTCATGGAATCAACAGGTTAATTATGTCATTCATAATCAAGCAAAGTGAACCAAACTAATAACTTGATAATTAATGGAAATATATATGGGTCCTGAAATATGCACCGGCCTCAATTAGATATTGGTCTTATTTAGTTTTGTAGATAAATATATATCAAAGCCCCTCTTTGGTTGTTTCTAATATTGTACACTTGGTCTGTTGGTGTCTTCCAATATCGCTTTGTGGAAGATAGCACACAATTAAAATTGAGTTTGCAATTTTTGTAGTTCAATGAAATTATTAGTTTCATCAAGTGTTGTTAAAAAAATGATCAATTCACTCCAATCTAATCACAATTTTTATAAATTTGCATTAGATATTAGATTTAACTTTTCAAAACTAATTGACATGATTCAATCACTAGTCTTTATTTATTTATTTATTTAAACTGTTCCATTTAAGTTATGTTTGATAATATAACTATTTTTAGTTTTAATTTTTTTCTCTTAAATTATATTTAATTTGGTTAGTTTAGAGGTTAGTTAGAGTATATTAAATGTTAATTAGATTATTTTATTAAGTAAAAATATAAAAGTAAATTTTGTATTGTATTTTTCATTTTCCTTCACATTTTTAGTCTAAATAACATTTAACAAATTCTAACTAATTTCTAAACTAACCAAATTACACATAATTTAAGAGGAAATTTTTTTTTTAAAAAACTAAAAACAGTTGTGTTATCAAACAAACCCTTAGTGGTTTATATACAAATTGATCGGTGCCATGTTAGCTACCTAATTTATTTTACAATTTTAGTACTTTTTTTTATTTAAGAATTGATTTAATCATATTAATGTTGGTCCATTTGTTTTTTTTGTGTAGTATTCATTCTAATATACAGTCTTACACAATATATATATATAAATTATAAACTACGAATTAATATGTCTATTAATTTTTATATTCACATCATTTGATGAGGAATTCTGCTTATCGTTTCCTGCTTTAAAAAATGCAAGCCATGCAAAAGTTTGGGACCAAAGACATAAGAAGAGACAAAGTTTTATGACGTTTGCCCATATATTTTTCTTTTTATATATTAACTTTAAAGTCACAAGCTTATACATAACTGGAAACATTGAATATGTATATGTATACATATATACATATATATATTTATATAACATTCAATCATATGATCATATGGTACGGTTAACTCTATGTTGATCAAAAGAAAACCAAAAAAAAGAAAAAAAAATATTAGGCTAAGGAGAAGAGCAGCAAAGAAAAAGTACAAGCTAACCAACAAATCCACTAAGCTTTTTGGGATGAAAATACTTGTCATTACAAAAAAAATAAAAAAAAACAAATTGTAAGAAAAACATAACCCATTTTCTCAACAGAGGAAGCAGTCTTTGGGTACGACTGCTTTAGAAAAAACTCCAGAGAAGGAAGCTATAAATGCAAACACCATAGCCACTTGATCAGCCACATGCAATGGAAGCACAGTAGTAACACCCTCCTGAGAATATCGACCAGTTTGTAATCCGAGTCCATTAATAAGAAGGAGAGGTTACAGAGTGTCTCTTTGGAGTTGTCAGTTCAGCAGACAGCTAGGTTGCCACTGTAAATTAATTATGAGTACCTTTCTGAAATGCAAAGTAACCAAACCAAATAATAGTCCATCTAGTTTGGGTCCTAAGGATGGTCTTTCCCCAAACTAGATGGACTATTATTGGGTTTGGTTACTTTGCATTCCAGTAAGGTACTCATAATTCATATACAGAGGCAGCATATCCACTGATTGAGAGAAAACTCTAACACTTTGTAACCTCTCCTTCTTGCTAATGAACTCGGAATCGGTAGGAAGTTGTGAAAGGGCCGTAGGAAGTTGGCGGAGGGTTTAGGATGATGGCGGAGGGCCATAGGAAGTTGTGGGAGGGCCGTAGGAAGATGTTGGAGGGCCGTAGGAAGGTGTCGGAGGGGGGTAGGAAGTTGTTGGAGGGCCGTAGGAAGATGGCGGAGGGCTGTAGGAAGTTGTTGGAGGGCCGTAGGAAGATGTATGAGGTAGAGGAAGTTGTGGGCGGTAGAAAGCAGGGGAGTCAGAGGAAGTTGTGGGAGGGCCGTAGGAAGTTGTTGGAGGGCCGTAGGAAGTTGTGGGAGGGCCGTAGGAAGTTGTGGGAGGGCCGTAGGAAGTTGTCGGAGGGCCGTAGGAAGTTGTCGGAGGGCCGTAGGAAGTTGTTGTAGGGCCGTAGGAAGTTGCTGGAGTGCCATAGAAAGTTGTTGAAAGGCCGTAGGAAGATGTTGGAGAGCCGTAGGAAGTGGTCTGAGGGCTGTAGGAAGTTGGCGGAGGGCTGTAGGAAGAAGGTGGAGGGCCGAAGGATGTTGTTGGAAGGTCGTAGGAAGTTGTTGGAGGCCGTAGGAAGATGGCGGAGGGCCGTAGGAAATTGTGGGAGGGCCGTAAGAAGTTAACGGAGGGCTGTAGGAATTTGTGGGAGGGCCGTAGGAAGATGTTGGAGGGCCGTAGGAAGATGGCGGAAGGCCGTAGGAAGTTGTAGGAGGGCCGTAGGAAGATGTGGGAGGCGGTGAAAGTTGTGGGAGGCAGAGTAGGAAGTTGTGGGAGGTGCTGAGAGGTTGTGGGAGCCGTAGGAAGTCAGTGGGAGGCAGTGAGGAAAGTTGTGGGAGGTAGGAAGTTGTTGTAGGGCCGTAGGAAGTTGTGGGAGGGCCGTAGGAAGATGTTGGAGGGCCATAGGAAGATGGCGAGGAAGGTCAGAAGGAAGGAAGTTTGTGGAGGTAGGAAGATGTGGGAGGTGTAGAAAGTTGTGGGGAGGCCGTGAGGAAGTTGTGCAGGAGGCAGAGAGAGTTGTGGGAGGCAAGTAGGAGGAAGTTGTGGGAGGCCAGTAGGAGTTGTGCGGTGGGGGAGGTTAGGAAGGTACAGGAAGATGTGGAGGGGAAGTTGTCAGAGTAGGAGAGAGCTGTTGAGTCTGCAGTAGGAAGTGTGGGGCAGGTAGGAAGTGTTGGAGGCCTTGAGAAGTGTGAGAGGCTGAAGGGGGTTGTGGGGAGGGCGTGGGGGTTGTGGGGCCAGGTAGGGGTTGTGGGAGGCTGATGGAAGTTGTAGGAGGGCGTGGGAGGATTGTGGTAGTAGGAAGTTGTGGGAGAGGCGGAGGGGAAGATGGGAGGTAGGAAGTTGTCAGAGGCAGAGAGGAGTAGTCTGCAGGAAGTTGTGGGAGGCAGGGAGTTGTTGGAGGCATGAGGAAGTTGTGAAGAGGTACAGAGTGTGGGAGGCGGTAGGAGTTGTCAGGGAGGTAGGAAGTTGTGGGAGGCGTGGCATTTGCTTATCTGGCCAGTAGGAAGTTCTTTGGAGTGCCATAGAGTTGTTGAAGTAGGTAGGAAGATGTTGGAGGGCAGAGTAGGAAGTGGTCCACGAGGGGTGTAGGAAGTTGGCCAGTGGGAAGAAGGTGGAGGCCGAAGGATGTTGTTGGAAGGTCGTAGGGAGTTGTTGGGCCAGGTACAGGAAGATGGCCAGGCAGGGAGGTTTGGGGAGGTAGGTAGGAGTTAACCTTGGGTGTAGGAGAGTTGTGGGGAGGTAGGAAGTTGTGGGAGGGGCTGTAGAAGTTGTCCAGAGGTAGGAGTTGGGAGGGCAGGTAGGAAGATGTGGGACGTAGGGGAGTTGTGGGGTAGGGAAGTAGTTGAGGCCGAGTAAGTTGTGGGGCCAGGTAGGAAGTTGGCGGGGCCAGTAGGAAGTTGCAGCCCAGTGAGAAGGCATTCGGAAGCTCTGGGAGTAGGAAGTTCTTTGGAGTGCCATAGAAGTTGTTGAAGGCCAGGTAGGAGATGTTGGAGGCGTGGGAAGTGGTTCGAGGTTTGTAGGGATAGTTGGGGTAGGAAGAAGGTGGAGGAGGTAGGATGGTGGAAGGTCGTAGGAAGTTGTTGGAGGCAGGAGGAGATGTGGGCAGAGTAGGAGTTGTAGTGGTAGTAGGGGATTATGAAGAGGCCGTAGGAAGTTGTGGGGAGTGAGTTGTGGGAGGTCATGGGGAGTTGTGGGAGTTGGCGGAGAAGCCGTGAGGAAGATATGGTGGAGAGTAGTAGGAAGTTGTGGGAGGGCCAGTAGGAAGTTATGAGTAAGTAGAAGTGAATGGGAGAAGTGTAGGAAGTTGTCCGGAGGAAGCGGGAAGAAGTGAAGGCCGCGGGGAAGTTGTTGGAGGCCAGAGTAGAAGTTCAGTGGAGGCCGTGCAGGAAGATGGTACTTGGGGAGTAGGAGGTTGTGGGAGTTGGGAGTAGGAAGTTGTGGGAGGCCGTAGAAAGTTGTGGGGGGTGTGGGAGAGATGTGGGCCCAGTAGGAAGTTGGCAGGAGAAGTAGGAGATTGTGGGGCCA